>VMDO01037242.1:0-14487 GCA_007922755.1 Pedetes capensis | reverse complement strand
TAATAGAGTCACTCCCTTATTACGGATGAGGATTTTAATTTTTAATATGCTACTATCCCTTTTTCCAACATGTCTTGAAGTCTAATTTTATATTTTAGAATAAAAGCCTCAGATGATAGTGAAGTATTGTTTCATTTTCATTTGCAATGCTTTCTGCAAAAGATTTTTGGATTTCCTATGTGCCTAGGTTTTTTACCTACTGTAGGAATTGTCACAGTCCTTTGTCACCTCACAATCCACCTCAGGGTTCTTACTTTTTCTTCCCTTCATTGATTCAAGAAGTTCTTTGGGTCAGTATTTCCTGAAGTGTATATGGGGCTGGGGTTTAGCTCAGTTGGTAGAGTGCCACTCTGTATTCTCTGAGGTCCTGAGTTCAATTTCCAGCACTGCAAAAATGGGAGAAGGATGTGGCAATCCGCTCCCAAGGCAATCTCCAAACAACAAGCCATTGAAAACCCTAGGAGGATCACTATGAATTGGACAAGACTTGACGGCACCTAACAACAACAACAACAGCAGCAGCAGCAGCAACAACAACAACATATGGGGAATAAAGTTTGTGGGTACTTATATAACTGAGAGTACCTTTACAAGTGTTCCTCCACTCAACTAGATTTGGACTTGAACCCTGTGTCATTTGAAAGCATGTGCATATCCTCCTCTCCTCTTGAAAACTAGAGCTCCCTTTGTTCCAGTGAGGAAAATATGATAATATTGATTTTGTTTTCTGTTTATAAACCCATCTCCATTCTTTAATTCTCATATAATATCTTGTCCTCCACTAAGTCTGAGGTATTTGCTACCTTCCAGGTGACTATTAACTGGATGGGATCATCTAATTCAATACAGCAAACTGTGGATGCTTTTGATAGACTTAATATTCATTAATTTCATATCACTTGCTAGGAAATTGTACTAAATCTTTGACAAAATTACAAAATTGAAAGAAGTAGTCCTAAAGAAAAACGATTTCAATCCCAGAAGATAATGAAAAAGTAGCAAAAGAAAAAATACACTCAGCCAATTGCCCTACCCAGATATAAATATGAAAAGAGACCAATGGAACAGTTTCAACTCTTAGCAAGTCAAGTGGGTGATCTTCCTGAAAGTGCAACATGATAGAAAAAGAAAGCAGAATCCTAGAGCAATTTGCCACCTCCTAAGGAAAATTTTGTAGCAAAAGCAAACAGTGCTCACTATTTGGAACATTTAAAGGCTGAAGAGAGACAGTTTCTGTGGAGCATAACAGAAATGTTGATCCTCAGGAGGACTCCAGCTCCTGAATCAACAAGGGCAGCCTAGAAGCTCCCCGGGCAACAGATTTGTTAGCCTTAAACAACAGGGAGGCAAGAACTGCTGCCACAAGTATAAAATAACCACTCACTGGAGAATTTGAGAATGCTTTTACCAATAAAGATTCCCTCAGCTCCCCATGAAGGTACCAAATACATAAGAACCCAAGAGAGAACGAAAGTCAAGAAATTTTAATATTCTCCATGATAATAAATAATAGATCACTAAGTGTCTGCCACTTTTGCAAGTTTTAAGGGTCAATGAAGTACAATTATCTTGGAGGTCATTCTGCATATAGAGATACTATTCATAATTGCATATTTTCCTTTTCCAAATGGAAAATTATGTAATTATGGGAAATTCTTCCCAATTAAAGTAAGACCATAGGTATCGGTTTTCAAGGGTGTCTTCAATTGGTGAGATTCTGACAACACTAATATGCGGAAGGGTGTCCCTACCTATCTCCTTCTCTCAAGCACCCCTGAGTCACTGTGATACTCTTTGACAACATTAAATACTTAATTTCAGTAATAAAATGTTTCCTAGATAAACTACTGTAGGTGTTGGAGTTTTACTTACTTTCATTATTTTCTTGGAGTTATTTTACTCATTGTTTTCCTTGAAAGTATTTTAATGACCTTATTTGTCCTTGGATCACTTTGAACCCTTTAGAGAGTGGGCATGCAATTAACTAAACTGATATGCTGACAGATCGCATTGTTATGGGGATAAATTGTGTTTCCTCAAAGTTATTATGTACAAGGACTGAATTCCAGTACTTAGAGATTCATGCATTTGTAGATAAGGTCTTGTTGATGTTAAGTGCTGTCCAGTTGGATCCAACTCATAGAAACTTTATGCACAACAGAACAAAACACTTCCCAACACTATACACTTCATATGATCTTTTTATGTTTGAACCCATTATTGCAACCACTATGTATCTTCTCATTTTGAATCGTGCCACCTCAGTAAAGGAGGTCTCTGGGGCTTTACTCCATTCCTGTCATTAACATCAACTCTACTTTCAGGAGGCAACTCTTCCCTAGTCCTTTCTTGAATGCCTTCCAGGCTGGGGGCTCATTTTCTGGCACTGTATTTGACAATGCTTCTCTGCTATTCATAGCGTTTTCAATGCTTGTTTCAGGAGTGGGCTGCTGGGTTTTTCTCCCCAGTCTGTCTTAGACTGGAAGTTCAGCTCAAGCTTGTCCACTATGGGTGGCCCTACTGGTTTCTGAAATCGTGGTGGCATAGCTTTCAGCATTGTAGCAATATGCAAGCCCCAACAGCACAACAAGCTGACAGACATATGGGGGAGATGAGGTCTTGTTGTTGCTGCTGTTAGGTTCTTTGAGTCCTGTCTGACTCACAGGGACCCTCATCGGGTTTTCAGTGGTTGTTTTGGGGATTGTTTTGGGATTGAGCTGTTTTAGAGGAGATTAAGTTAAAATGAGCTCTCTAGGGTGGGCCCTAATCCAATATGATTAATGTCACAGAAAAAGAAGAAATTTAGACCTATAGACAAGTGCACAGAGGGATGACCATGTGAGGACACATTAAGAAGAAAATCCTCAAAGAAATCAAACCTGTCAACACCTTGATCCTCAAGTCCTTGCTCCAAGAACTTGGAGAAAATAATTTTCTTCTAAGCCTCTTTTTGTTAGGTGCTGTAGGAGTTGGATCCAACTCATAATGACCTATGTACAACAGAATGAAACATTCCCAGACACTGTGCCATGCCTGGCACTATGTCAGTTCTTCTCTGCTATTCATATAGAGCTTTTGATGGCTCATTATTTTGGGATTGCTTCAGGTGCAAGCTGCTAGGTCCTTCTCCCATTTTTGTGGTGCTGAGATTAAGCCCAGCGCCTCAGAGAGTGCAGAGCAGCATTCTACCAACTGAGCCAAACCCCAGCCCTGAGCCTCCTAGTATGTAGTATTTTATTATGATGGCCCTGGCAAACTAATGCCTGTACCTATTCCACTATCCACAGGGTTTTCTTTTCTTTTCTTTTTTCTTTTCTTTCTTTTTTTTTTTTTTTTTTTTTTTTTTTTTTTTTTTTTTTTTTTTTTTTTTTTTTTTTTTTTTTTTTTTTTTTTTTTTTTTTTTTTTTTTGCGGTACTGGGGATTGAACCCAGGGCCTTGCGCTTGCTTGCTTTGCAAGTTCTGGACCCCTGAGCTGCACCCCCAGCCCATTTTCTTTACTTTCTGAGACAGGGTCTCGCTAAATTACACGGACTACCTCTGGTCTCAAGCTTGCAATCCTCCAGCCTCTGCCTCCCGAGCCACTTGGATAATAGGCACGCACCACCACGCCTGGCTATCCATAGGGTTTTCAATGGCTAATTATTTTGGGAGTGGGTTACCATGTCCCAGTCAGTGGATTGATACAGTGGCTGTTACAATGGGCTTAAACATAAAAAATATCGTGTGCCTTACACAGTGTTGAGGAGTGTTTTGTTCTCTTGTACATAGGGTCGCTATGAGTCGGACCCAACTCAATGTCACCTAACAAGGACAATAACCTATTCTACAGGAAGATAGTGATGAGACCAATGATGGCCAAAGTTCAGCTGCATCCAGACATGGGCAAGGCATCTGTCTAAAACAGAGCAGGAAAAAAAGTCAGAAAGATGTTGATTTCTTTAGGCAAGTTAAAAATGTTGAATTAATTCACAAAAACAAGATAATTTTCCTTTCAGCTTGAATTTACAACACCAAGATTTAATCTTGAGTTTATCCCTAGCAATATGATTCAAAGTAAAAAAAAAAAAAATTCTACTTTGAAACATCTCTGTCACTTTGTTTCATTATAATGAAAGTGTCTTCTTTTATCAATTAATCTTATTGTAGACTTGCAGATAATGTTCAAGATGCATATAGTTTGAGATAATCTGGAATAAAGAGTAAATCTTTGGAGTTTGTTGTGAAATTGTGGGTAATTAGTTGATATATATTGAATGATTAATCTCATAGTTTTCTGGAGGCAAAATTAACTATGTCAACTAGTAGTTCTGAAAGGAGTCCCAAATGAACAATGGTCAGATTTAAGAGAGAATCATGAAGGTGGTGGCAGATTGCTCTGCTAGTTCATTGACCTCCTTCCTCAAATGGGTTAAAATTATGATTATAGGGAAATGCTTATTCCTCAGTCCTCCCTCGTGCTGGGTCAAGACTTCTCCATTTCTCCATCTCTTCCTTCTTCCCATGGAGGAGGAATGGGTTACTTGATTAATGGGGATATACCCGTTTGTTCTTATTTTTCTGTTGTGTTAATCACATTTATTAAAATTTTATGAACAATGAAGATTTTGTCTTCTTTTCTTTCTTTAGCACTGTGCACCACAAAAGACATTCTTCTGGATCAGTGCTATTTGCTCTTCAGAGCTACACTTGTCTTGAGAGGGGCTGCCTCAAGATCTGAGCTTGAGAAGACAGTTAGCAGGAAATACTATAAAATACCGTGTATGAAGCCCAGTCCTTAATTTAGCAAATGAATTAATTTTGACTTTGGAGTCTTCCCTTTAATTGTTTCTAAACCAAGAAAGGAAAGAAGGGTGCAATTAACTAATTTAAAATCTGAGACTGGGCTTTGTTTTATTAATAACATAGTAGAATCATTTTGTTGTTGTTGTTGTTGTTAGGTGCTCTCCAGTCGGAATCTGACTCATGGCGACCCTCATAGGGTTTTCAATGGCTGACTGTTTTGGGATTGCCTTGGGAGTGGATTGCCAGGTCCTTCTTCCATTTTTTGCGGTGCTGGGAATTGAACTCGGGACCTCAGAGACTGCAGCGCAGCGTTCTACCAACTGAGCCAAATCCCAGGAATTATTTATTTTCTATAGTAAATCATCTTTGTCTATGTCTCTGCTCTCCACATTTTTTTAAGTAATCCTTTTATCACTTCAAGGCCCTTTACAGCTTTCACATCTTTGAGTGGACTATCTCAAAGCCAATGTTTGAAATCCAAGGCAGCATTTATACTTTTTTTGAACTATCTCACTCTCTGCTGGATACTTCCTAAAGACATGACCTCAGGTGTTAGAGAAGGAAAACAGGTTTAAGGCAATCATTTGTAAATTTGTTGCTCATTTTTGTGAGTCATTGTGGGATTGAACAATCATCTAATACCTTTATTGAAAGAACCTGTGGGAATTTGTAGGTAATTTGAAGTGATCTCTATTCCTTCAAGAGATTGGGGGGAGGACCCTCTTAAATTGCCGTGTTTCAAATGTGATTCCTGACCCCTACTTTCAGAATTTAAATCCCAGGATAAAATGGGAAACTACATAGATCCCCTTAGTCGTGTTGCATTTTAAGGAATTGGAATATGGACTGGGTATAAAAGTATGGATTCTGATAAAGATAAAAAGGGGAAAATAAGGAGAATTATTTTTAAAAAGTGTTCTGAATTGGGGCAACAGGGTAGCTGTCAGGCTTTCTGATTTATTACAAAGATCTTAAATTACTGAGATAAAGAGAGGGGCAACTAAAACCCCTCTCCTGATTCATTTCTGATTGGAGATATGTTTGCTTATTGAAAAAGGGAACACTGGCAACTGTTAATCTTGTACTTTTAAAAATGACAATAAACGGATCAATATTATGAATCCAGTATATAAGGCTGGTCAATTAACCAAATGCCTTGGATGATGATATATTTTCCTTTAACATCACAAATTCTTTTACACACACATATACATATCCACACAAAAAATACTCTTGGGAATATAAAAAAATTAATTTCTGAAGAATACACTTAAATGATTGGAAGGGCTATTTTGATAAGCTATGCATTTTGAGGTTTGGTGACATCCCCAAGTTGTGTATTGAGAATTAAGACCATTGAACTTTCTTCTTAGGATATTAGTATTCAGATTTTTTGATTGTTTAGTGAGTTTGTATCTTTTGGACCTGAGCTCAATTTCTCAGTATAATGAATCAGAGCCTGGAGTCCATAAATAGCAGCAATTCTCTGCCCTTAGCCCACACAGCAATTATTCCTCCCGATAAATGTGTTAAAATATTAATGGTATATAAGATTAAAGAGTACAAGACAATAGCCTGCTAGAGGTGACGATTGGGGGTAGGAATTACCTCAGTTGATAGAGTGATGCTCTGTCTTCTTTGAGGACTAGTGCTCAATCCTCAGCACTGCAGAAATGGGAGAAAGATGTGGCAATCCACTCCAAAGAAATCCTGAAATAATCAGCCATTAAAAATACAATGAGGGTCTCTACGAGTCAGACCCCACTTGACTGCATGTAACAACAACAACAAAGGTAACAATATGGACATGATTTCCCTTGACACTTGAATTCCATCAAAGAAGAGTCATGGTTGGATTTCTTTTTTTTTAATTGGAAATTTTCAATGTATACCTTAATGTGATTCATTCTGACATGCTTTCCATTGTTTCATTTCCATATATGCATTTTGTTGTACAATACACAGATAAGTTCCCCCTTACCCCCTTGTGCACTTCCTCCCCCCATCATACTCCATCACCAAATACTTTTTTAATTTTTTCCCTAAACATATTGTAATATCATGATGTCTAAACAAAACTGATACAGATTATTCAGCTCTATAGAGAAGGAACAAGGTTGAGTACCTACTCCATGTTGAATAAAGAAAGACCAAGACCAAAAAATTAGTATGCCAAACATGAGGATTTTTTCTTTAAAAAATGTCTCCAGCAGGGAATCCAATGCAGCACAGAGTTGAAAGCTTTGAGGGATGCAATACCCTATTAATTAGTTAGCCTATGTGTCACTGTGGCATAGAAACCAACTGAAACAAACATGTGGAGAATGACTTATTAGGGTTAGAAAACACCAATCCATAGAGGTGGAAGGTACAGCAGTGAGGCAGGCATGGAGGGTCTATGCTACAAAACCTCACATTTTAGTAATCAGGAAGCAGAGGGTGACCAGAACTGCCGATTCAGTTAAACATTTCCAAAGGCTTGCCCTCCAGTGATTACTTCTGCTAAGCTAGATCTCACCTACCAAATTTGGTTCCTTAACCTCCCATGACAGCTGGGAACCAATCATTCAAACACATAATCTTTGGGGAAAATTTCAAATTCAATCCATAGAAGATATGGAGAAAAGAAAGTGAGGTATCCCATTTAAAGTCAACAAACCTTGAGCCAGGCATGGTGGCACACATCTACAATCCCAACCATTCTGGAGGCAGAGGCAAGAGGATCGGAAGTCTGAGGCAGAGACAGCCTGTATAACTCAGTGAGGCCCTGTCTCAAGGTAAAAACTGAAAATGGGTCTGGTGGTATAGCTTAGTGTTAGAATGTTTGCAAAGTATGTATGAAGTCCTGGGTTTAGGCCCCCCAGTACCAAAAAAAAAAAAAAAGTTAACCTTCTCTCCTTTGATATACTAAAAAAAAAAAAAAAAAAAAGATGAAAAAATACTAATGCTTTGCTGGTCATTTCTGATCTTATCAGATAGGTAAGTGCTAAGCTGCATGGAGGTAGTTTCTCTGGTGGACTCTAAAAGAAGAACCCATATTTGTCCATCTGGATTTATGATGCTCAGCTCCATATCTGAAGATCTCCATTTATGATTATTTTGTGATTTATGATTATTGCATCAAAAATCATACTACAAGTCAGCTGCTTCAGTAGCCAGGTCAGTGTTCAGATAATAGCTGTGTTGAACTCTTTTTCAGTTTTCTTACTGCTACTATTAAGTGGTCCAATTTAGTACCCCTTAAAATAAATGAGAAACATGTTTAAGGAAGTCAAAGACAGATCTATATTTCCACATTTAATAAAGGGGATAGCTTGTTACTGAAACTTGTTTGCCTCTGTTGTTACCAGCAATCGAGTTGGGTGAGACTCATAATCCTTCTGTATTCAACAAATTGAAACACTGTGCCATGCCCAGCACTACATGAGGGCTTCTCTGCTATTCTTAGGGTTTTCAATGGCTGATTGTTTCAGAATTGTTTTGAGAGTTGGCCTCCAGGTTCTTCTCCCATTTTTTGTGGTGCTGGGGATTGAAACAGGGCCTCAGAGAGTACAGAGTAAGCACTCTATAAACTGAGTGTCAATCATGAAGACACTACTGAGTCTTCCAGTGAAATAATTTTGAAAAAGCATGTTTGCATTGAGTATTAGTTAATTTGAAGGCTAGTCTCAGATATGACTTAATAAAAAACCTTTGTAATATTTTAAGAAAGAAAAGAGAATACACAGAAGCAAGGAAAATATTTATATCACTTATGTATGGGCATCTTTTTATTCTCCCCTTGGGAAAGGACTTCAGTGATTGATAATTTATCCGAAGAATGTGTTATACAGTTAAAATTTGGAAGCATAACCTTAAGCTTCTTACTCCAGCACTATTTATTTAGCATAACCATTGAATTTCTCTCTAGATTTTCCTATAAAAAACTCAAGGTGAAGTTGAAAGATCCTTCTTTTTCTTTAAAAAATGCCTCCAACATTACCATGAGGAAAAAATGAAGAGAATATTAAACTAGGAATGTCAAAGGGTGTTAAAAGAGGTAATTTTGATTGATGGTGATAAATCCCAATGAGATTTTATGTAATTTATCTCTTTTACATACAATCTAACAAGGTGACCATACAGTACTTGTGAATTTAATTTAAATGCATGCTGCTTTCTTATGATATCTTCTCCAGAATTCCATCCCCCTTTTGCTTTCTATTTTCCTCATATCTTTTCTTAACTCTCTCCCCATGGTTAACTAATATTATGTGTTGGAAAAGTACGAAATTGCTTTCATGATATAGTTGATATTATTAACTCTGAGATGACTTCTTAGCTTGGTGCCTGTTTCTGCAAATTAGGAGTTATACCTTTTAACTTTCTTTTTCTACTACTTTAAATGTTATGTAGTTATTTATGATGTTAGTTGTTGTTGTTAGGTGCTGTCGAGTCGGTATCCGACTCATAGCGACCCTCTGTTCAACAGGGGAAACACTACTGTCAGTGCTTCTCTGCTGTTCATAGGATTTTCAATGGCAGATTGATTTTTTTGGGGAGGGGGTTGCCAGGTCCTTCTCCCAAGCCTACAGCTTCTGGTGTTCCCAAACGGTCTCCCATCCAGGTACTAACCAGGCCCGACCCTGCTTAGCTTCCGAGATCTGACGGGATCGGATGCCACAGGGCTACCGATAGTATACAATAAATATTATTTGTTATACTATGAATAAATCTCACATCCATTCTTGAGAGCAAATTTCACCTCAATTCTTGAATTGCTGAATTTCAAATTTTTGAATTGCTTAATTTACTCTGGGACAGAAGCAGCTAATTATAACTTGGAAGGTTGGTCATTTGCAGTCAGGACTCAGTTCTTTTCCTAACAGACTGGCTTTGATATGTTTGGGATGGACTGATTCCAACTTTATTTCTCTGGGGATCTTGCTGTTAAGAGTTTGATACAACAATTTTGTTGCATAAAATTATATGATGGCAGCTTCTGTATGAAGGATAGAATGACATAATTAGAGATTAAAATCTCCAACTATAAGGAGAAGAGAAGGAGAGTGAGAAAAAGAGCAAGCAAATGAGAGAGAAGGGAAGGATATAAGAAAGGAAGACAGGGAGGGAGGAAGGGATAAAGAAAAGAATGAAAAAACAAATGAAAGGAGGGAGGTAGGATGGAAAGAAGGAAACCAGGGAAGGAGAGAAACAAGATGGGAGGGAGAAAGAAGAGAGGATGATAGCGGTGGTAACATGTATTAACAGAGCAGTGGATAAATGAACCAAAGTGATATAGCCTCTTTTATCAAAATATTTTGAATTTATGAATTATATTTTGTGTTCCCTGCTTTATGAAAATATTCCAGATTACTCCCTCTGCTTATGTATCATTTGTAAGACAGATAAGTCAGTCAAATTCTAATTGTGTATAAGTCCTTATAGAGTTCCATTTTACTTTATTTTTTGTCTACTTCTGTTTGCAGTTGAGACAACAAAGTTGATGTGTGCCTTCCCCCTTTTCTCTTCTGTATCTTATATTTCAAGTTATATTATTGACACAATAATGGGTTGCAAGCTGAGGCTTGAAAAAAGTCTTAAGCAATAAATGCAAGTGATAAAAAATCCCTTGCTATACTACTTATGACTCTAAGTGACACAAATCTGGATAATTTACATTGACCCAATTTTTCTAGGTTCCAGTTTCATACTATGTTCTACTTAAACATCAGTTATTATGTTATTTTTGGAAGAAGGTATATCAAAGATAAGAATTGAAGAAGGGTTGTGGGATAAGAGAAGAAAAGAGAAAGAGTAGAGAGAGAAGAGAAGGGAAGAGGGGAAGGGGGGAAGCAATGAAAAGCAATAAATTAATTTCTGTCTATGCTTAATGATTTCTAATACTGATCAATTATTGCTAATGATTTTTTAGAATATTTTTCTATTTTTACAAAGAATAAAATATTTGTGATATTTTTCCTGAATATCAACTACCTCATTAAAAAAATCTATGGGTCATGCTTGATGACCTCTAGCCCTAAAAATCTCATTCAAATGAGCAAATTGTGTCTGGTGGTGATTTTCTGCCCCAATGGATTTTGTGTAGCCACTATCCTTATATAGAATTAGTGGTGCATCAAAACAAGATGGTCAAGCTTGTCAAAGAGATATTTCAGGCTTCTGTTTTCACATTCCTATGGTTGTTTGCAATATTTCCAATGTGTGTCTGATGTGTTAAAAGGCTCTAAGACTATTTTTGTTATTAAAATGTCAACCAATGACCACAAGTACAAATGCATGTTGTTGTTGTTGTTGTTAGGTGCCGTCGAGTCGGTATCCGACTCATAGCGACCCTCTGTACAACAGGGGAAACACTATTGTCAGTGCTTCTCTGCTGTTCATAGGGTTTTCAATGGCAGATTGCTTTTTGGGAGGGGGTTGCCAGGTCCTTCTCCCAACAAATGCATAGTGTTACCCTTTATCATTTAGATTGAACTGTCTTATATCTACATAAACTTTATTTCGAGGAATAAACACAATAGTTTTCTTCATACTTCTGTCCATATTACCACTAAGCTGATGAAATATCACTAGACATGACAACCAGTAAGTCTCCTAGGACACTACCCAAAAGCCATGAAACATCATTGATGTCCTTGTCATGTGCAAGTCATCTGGCAGATGATTAACTGGCTTCAGCAACAGTATTTAATGATAGCCTAGGAATGTATGCCATTTTTCTTTTGATAAATGTGGAATATAGTAGGAGGTATTTCCCACAACTCAGAGAAGCATATTGTAGGTCTTAATTACAGTACTCAGTGGCTCACATATAAATAAACAGTGGAGCCCTGCAATGTGCCTGGCACATAACAGATGGTAAAGATATTTGATAACAAGTGAATCAATGACTTTTTCCTAACCTGCTTGAAATCACCTGAGATATACATATGCCTTTTTGATACACTTTTAGGAGTAATAAAAATATTTAAATTCTTGCTATGCAGGGCCAGAAAACTGAAATTAGGACTTAATTCAGATGAACTCAATAAGGAATTTGCCACAGGTCCCACTCAGTATCTTATTACCAATTGTAAAAGCCAGCGGTTGAGGAAACATGTCTTCATTTGATAAAATTTCATTTTTGCAGAAGAAACTGCAGAGTCATGAGAAAAGCCGAGCACTTTTGTCAGTTTTTCTTCACTGATGCTATCCATCACCACGGTTGGAACTGGCCTGCCTTGCCTGCACACATCATTAGCAGCACATCTAACTCTTTGTGTCTTTCGCCTCCACGGTGTTCATCTGTTGTTCCCACCTGGCACCAGAAATGCAAGTGAAGGAAAGAAACTGCAGAAGGAACGTAAAATAAGAACAGGAAGCTGGAATCAAAGCCAGATGAAGAATGAGCATAGCAACCAGGAGAAATGGAACCTAAATTTCAATTTACACTCTGCCACAACCTATCTCTGAGAGTGTTGGCCCCATCACTTTTGTCTTTTGCCAGCCTCTCAAAAAGGTGTGTAGGGTGGAAGGAAATGGAGATGAGGGGAGATCAACTAAAGTTTCATTGCCCCAAAGCTTTTGCTGTCTAACATCCACTAAGGTTTCTGTGACTTTGAAACAGTTACCTTTATTTAGAGATACATGGACCAGCCTAAGCAAAGCAAAGCAGACGCTAGCATCAGTTAGCTTAATATTTATACTGTGTGGAATAAGGAAAGGACATCAGTGCAAGTCAAAAGAGAACAGATTAATTGTGGGAGTCCTGTGATAAAGTAGAAATAATCATCTAGAGTTGTAGAAACAGTTTTATTGATGTGTAAATAAATGTACATATATATACTCAAATTCATCAAATTGTACACTAACGAGTGTATATTATTGATTTTATTCTAGAATGTAAATGGGTGTTTTTCTGTTTCTATTACATGCAAATATACATGTGTCCATACATATATAAATGATCATTCATATATATATATATATATGTGTGCAAACATATGTGTAAGATAGAACAAGAACACAAGAATGAAAATTTTAGAAACTATTTCATCAAATTTATTTAGATGTAATACCCACGGTATAAAATGCACATAGTTTCAAGTATATAGGTCAACATCTTTTGAAAGTATAGATACCTCTAGAACCAGCATCCTAGTGAACTTATAGAGCATATTTATTCTCCAGAAAATTATGCCTTTGAAGTCAACTTTTCCAGAGCCCCTCCAGTCAAAGAGAATTACTGATACGACTTTTACTCAGGAAAGATTAATTGTTCTTGGTTTTGAACTTGAAATAAATAGAATATTTGGTGATAAATTTCTTTGTTTTGGTAACATGCTAGTTCTGCTTATAGTATTTCATTCAATTTTATTTCTTTGTAATTTTTCAACATATGGATATACCACAATTTTTACGGACATTGAGAGACCTGCAGAATTCCAAGAATAAAGAAAATATGTGTATGTATGCATGTTTAAAACCATGCTTATATGTATATATGTATATGTACATTAGATATATATATATAATATATATATTTATATATGTGCAACTATATTCATGTATGTTATATATGCATATATATGCATAATATATAAAAATAGCATTTCTAAATAGCTACATACTCTTCCAAAGGTCAGGAAAGAATTTATTAAAACAAAGATTTGGGATTCAGTAAAACAGGAGACAATTAAAAATACTTCTCAAAATCATGCTGAAAGTAAGCAATCACATGGTGAGAATCCAGAGTTTTAAGTAGGACACTAAAACAAATGTAAAGACATTCCCTTCTCCCATTCAATTTCCTTAGCACCTTTGTTGAAAATCAGTTGAATCAAAATATGGAGCCCTATTTCTGGTAACTTTTTTCTCAAATGTTGATCTATATATCTATCTTTTCATTATTAATGAACTCCTTAATTTGTATATATTTTTATAACAATATTTTAAACCAGGTAAGTTAACCTTCCAATTTTATTCTTTTTAAAAGTAACATATCTATTCTTTATTTTTATAATTTCCCATAAAATTTATAATTACCAATTTCTCTAAAATTATCTGATGAGATTAAATTTGGGTTTTGTTCCATCTTCCAATCCATGACTACTTCCAAGCTGGTGGCACCTAAAAACAACAGTTTCATTGCTTTCTTTATCTCAGTAAAATTTTGTCATTTTAAGTACAGAAACCTAGAGCATCTTTTGGTAAATTTATTCTTAACTATTTTATATGTTTTCCAGTGGTTCATTGATCATGTATTACACACAACTGCTTTTTATACATTAACTCTCATGAATTTGCTAAATTTACTTATTACTTCTAGCAATTATTTTATATATTCCCTGAGATTTTCTATGTAACTAGTTATATCATTATTTTATAGGGACAATTTTTCTTCTTTCTTTTTAGTATTATGATTTTTTAAATGATGAATATATTTTTAAATGATTCTCAGTTTCTAGGGCAAATATTAGATGACTTCATCATCATCATTCAGTATAGTGTTGATGGTAGTTTTTTCAGAAGATGCCTTTGTCAATTTGAGGTTTTACTTCACTATTCTTGATTTTATGGAGTTGTTTTTATCATGAGAGTTATTGAACTTTTGACAATGATTTTTGTGTATTTTTTGAAATAGTAATTTTTTTCTTCTTTATCCCATTTCTATGGTACATTATACAGACTGATTTTTGGATATTGAACTAACCTTACATTTC
>VMDO01037241.1:0-14484 GCA_007922755.1 Pedetes capensis | reverse complement strand
CTGTTGTATTCTGTTTGCCAGAATTTTATTGAATATTTTTGCATCTAGATTCATAAGGGAGATGGGTCTATAATTCTCTATCTTAGATGAATCTTTTCCTGGTTTGGGCATCAGGGTGATGATAGCATCATAGAATGTATTTGGGAGTGTTCCCTCCTTTTCGATTCTTTGGAATAATTTGAGGAGGACAGGTATTATCTCTTCTTTAAAATTTTGGTAGAATTCTGCCGTGAATCCATCAGGACCTGGGCTCTTCTTTGTTGGGAGACTTTTAATTACCTTTTCTATTTCTGTGTAGGTAATGGGCTTGTTTAGGTCAGTTATGACTTCTGGGGATAGTTTTGGTAGGTCATACATGTTAATAAATTTGTCCATTTCTTCGGCGTTTTCATATTTTTGGGAGTATAGTCTCTCATAGTAATCCCTAACAATTTTGTGTATTTCGTTGGAGTCGGTGGTTATGGATCCGTTGTCTTTCATAATCCGTACTATGTTAGATTTTTCCTTTTTCTTTTTGATGATTTGCCAGAGGGAGGGAGTGTTTTGTTTTGTGGTACACAGGACTGCTTTGAGTTCAGTCTGACTTGAAGGCACCAAACAACAACAATTTTTCTTTTTTAAAGAAAGTATGTGCCAACAATGGCAGAAAAGAATGAAATTAAAAAGTCTGTTTCCTAACCAGTACAAAGCAGATATACTTAGAATCCTAGAAAGATATTTTATAGGATTGATGCAGTCCTTTAAAACTTAATACAGAGTGTTTTGCTGTTGTTCTTAGATGCCCTTGGATGCCCTTGAGTCAGGTCCAACTCATAGCAACCCTGTGTACAACAGAATTAAACACTCCCCAGCTCAGTGCTAGGCACATGACCTCCTTTATGTTTAAGCCCATTGTGGCCGACACTGTTAATGTCAAGCCATCTAGTAGAAAGTCTTCCTTCTTTTCATTGACCTGCCACTATCCCAAACATGAGTCCTACTCCAGGGATTGGTTCCTCTTGATATATCCAAAGTGTATGGAAGACACAATCTAGCCATCCTTGCTACCAAGGAACACTGTGGTTGCACTTCTAAGACAGATCTGTTGGCTCTTTTGGCAGTTCCTTATATATTCAATATTCATCTCCAGCACCATAATTCAAATTCATCAAATCTTCTCCTATCTTCCTTATTCAATATACAGCTTTCACAACCCCATTGCTGTTGTTAAGTGCCCTTGAATCAGGTCCTACTCATAGCAACCTTATGTACAACTGAATGAAACTCTCCCCAATTCTGTGCCAGGAGCACAATCTTATTTATGTTTAAACCCATTGTTGCAGACACAGTGTCAATCCATTTAGTGGAGGGTTTTCTTTTTTTTTTTTCCTTGACCCGCCACTCTCCCAAACATGAGTCCTTCTCCAGGGATTGGTCCCTCCTGACTCTATGTCCAAAATATTTAAAACAGTCTAGCTATCCTTGCTTCCAAGGAGCATCTGGTTGCACTTCTTCTAGGACAGATATGTAGGTTCTTTTGGCAGTTCATGGTATAATCAATATTCATCTCCAGCACCATCATTCAAAAGCATCAACTGTTCTCCTGTCTCCTTTATTCAACGTCCAGTTTTCACAACCCTACGATGCAAGTGAAAAAATACCATGGCAAAACTTCACCTTCAATGTGACATCTTTACTTTTCAGCACTTTAAAGCGGTCTTTTGCAGCACCTTTTCCCAATTTACTATGTCTTTTGATTTCTTGAGTGCTGCTTCCATGGGTGTTGATTAGAGAACCAACTAAAGCAAAATCTTGAACAACTCAATCTTTTCTCTCATTATCATAAAGTTGCTTGCTGACCCAGTTTTAAGGATTTTTGTTTTCTTGACTTTGAGGCACAATCCATACTGAAGGCTTTGTTTTTTGATACTCGTCAGTAAATGTTTCAAATCCTCTTCACTTTTATCAAGCATAGTTGTGTCATCTTCATAATGGAGGTTGTTAATGAGTCTTCCTCCAATCATGATGTTGTAGTCTTTATTATAAAGTCCAGCTTCTCAGATTATTTGCTCAACATGGAGACTGAAGAGGTATGGTGAAATTTTCAGGACATAGCCCTGATGCACAACTTCCTTGACTTTAGTGTTTGTTGTTGTTGTTAGGTGCCCTTAAATCGATATCCAACTCATAGCAACCCTATGTACAACAGGTGAAACACTATTGTCAGTGCTTCTC
Source organism: Pedetes capensis (assembly GCA_007922755.1). Taxonomy (NCBI): domain Eukaryota; kingdom Metazoa; phylum Chordata; class Mammalia; order Rodentia; family Pedetidae; genus Pedetes; species Pedetes capensis. Next base: position 12,270 of record VMDO01037241.1, on the reverse strand, counting down.
TGCTATTCATAGGGTTTTCTAAGGCAGATTGATTTTTGGGAATGGGTTTCCGGGCCCTTCTCCCAAGCCTGCAGCACCTGGTATTCTCAGGAGGTCTCCCATTCAAGTACTAACCAGGCCCCACACTGCTTAGCTTCTGAGATCTGATGGGATCAGTCACCATAGGGCTACAGCTACAGGTGACTTTAGGAAAGGAAAAAATCCTCTGCTATTAATGTTTTTTGATTTTCAAATTGACATCGTTATCTGTGAGCCCAATCTCAGTCATTTAAAAGTGATTATAGCTACTGAAGTACTATTAAGATATATCATGAGCCAAGTGTGTGCCTGAAACCCCAACTACTTGGGAAACTGAGTTAGGAGGATGGCAAGTTTGAGACCAGAGTCACCCTATACAATGTAGTGAGACCATGTCTCAAAACAAAAAATTTTAAAAAGGCATGGAAGTGAAGTTCAGTGGCAGAGCACCTGCCTAGAACATATGGGGTCCTGGGTTCAAACCCCCAATACTGCAGAGAAAAAAATCCAGTATCATTATACATTCAGATCCAACCTATAGGGAAGATATGGTCCTTGATTTCAAGGAGTGGGGCACTTTTAGAGACAAGGTAGTGTTTGGAACAGACCATTAATAAAGTAGGTGCAGATGAGAAGACATGAAAAGTTTTGAATTGATTGAAAGAGACTAAACAATAAATAAGAAGGTTAGTTGCTATGAGTCAAGATTTATGACAATTGAGAGTGATGAAGAAACAAAAGAAAGTAGTACATGAAAGGTAATATTACCTTGGTTGATAGGCCTTAAAATTTGAACCAACAGCAGCAGAAATACGTCAAGCAAATTGTTATACAACTGTTCTCTTTCATATTCATGTCTATAACCTAGCATAATATCTTGTGTGAGGTTTCATATAAATATTTACCCAATGAATAACTAAGATAATTAAAGTTTCTGTTTAAGACTACAAGAGTAAAGAGTTAAACTGTACGTGGGTGCACACACCTGTAATCCCAGCACTCAGGAGGGGTGGCCTGGTCTACCCAGGGAGACCTTGCCTCAAAAAACAAACAAAAAGCAACAGCAACAAAAAAAGTAAAGTATTAAAGATTATCTTGAAGAGATAATAGAATGTCTAATACAGGTTAGCAAACCTGGATAAGCTATGTTAGAAACTCTGAAGTATTGGTTATAACTGAAATCTATGAAAGAGCCCCAAATCTAAGCACTTCAATGACTCTTTCTTTCTTTTCTTCCTCTCTCCCTCCCTTCCCCTCCCTTCCTCCTCTCTCTGTCTCTCTCTCCCTTTCTCTTTCTATCTATCTTTCTTTCTTTCTTTCAGCTTTGCCTGGTAATTAACTTTCAACACCACAGATAAATCAGTTTTCCTAAATGTGTGTTCGCTATTCTGCCATTTCTGTCACAAATTACGTCATCTCATCTGAATAAATATACATATACATGTATTTTTCTAAATTTTCCCAAATAAAACTTATGAATGTTTCCTATAGCTTTCTTCCACTTTTAATTGAATGGCAAATTCCCTCTCTCAATTCCCTTTCAAGCATCCTGAATATTTGCCATTAAAAATGGAATATGGGTTATTTTGATTATACGAAGAACTTATTTGATTCTAAGTCTCACTGAAGTTTCTAGCCCTCTTCTGAAAATAAAGGATATAGCTAGTGTAAGTGATTTAATTGAATTACTGGCTTTCAAATGACTATTAAATTGAGTGTAGGAGGGAGGCTTCTTCCTTAAGACTAGTTCCTCCAGTGAATAGTAAAATACATCAGCTTTTTATCATATAAAGGGGCAATTGACTTAGTGACAAATAGACACACTGGAAGAGAGCTATTCTGAAGTCAGGCATATAAATCTCATTAACAACAACCACTAAGGAAAGGATGGAGTGCTCCCTCCAGATATTTACTAGACAGAATCAGATATAGATATGCAGATCAATCTTCTTCCACTAAATCCATCTCAGTATATAGCAAGAGATAAATATTAAAACATAAAAATAAATGTAGAAATAATTTAGTGATTCTTCTCATTGAAAATAGTTACCTGGCAAAAATTTCTTGATCATCTTTGTATAACAATACAAACAATATAACACAAGAGATAATAACAGTTGATTTTTCCTATTTTCAACATTATGTTAAATTTTTCCTGCCCATAACCCACTCTTGACTCTCTGTTTTTATTTTTATGTTTGATCAGAGAAAAATGAGTAACAATGTTTTAGGAGAAGAAATAGAGGGTTGGCAAAATTAAAATGACCTCTTATCATCAAGATTCTTTCAAAGCCAATTTTATAGGACACAATGAGTCTACCAGTATCTTTTTAAAGATTTCTGCTTTTGTAAATTTTATCATGTTATTTAATTTTGTCATTAAAACCATCAAGTTGGGTAAGTGTAACTTGCCACATTCAGATACAAGATTGAATCCCAAGATCTTGCTCAATAGCAAAAAGCAAAATTGAAGAGATTTGAGAGAAAACAATTCTTTTGATTTTCAGGTCAGTGCTCTTCTCATTTTCCTTATATTATCTTACGTAATGCCTGATGATGTATAATTTCCCTTTTGAGCCTCTCTCTCCAACATCAGTATTATGAAGATTATGTTGGTTTACAGTGTATTTCCCTATGAGTAATTTGAATTTCATTCCTGATGAAAGATATTTATGGGCCTACATTAATTCATTGTGAATATAAATAACACACATATATATTTATGTATATTTATTTTATATGCATATATATTAAAAGAACAAGTATATATACACACAAACACACATATATTCCTTCATACTTGTTTTTTAATAAAGAAGATAGATCACTATTGTTTGTTATATTTTAAACAAATGTCAATATCCAGGTAAAGGACAAAATGTAATGGTAAATTAACAATGGGTCATTGTTGTTGCTGTTGTTAGGTGTTGTCGAATTGGTTTCCAACTCACAGTGACCCTACAAACAGTAGGCAAAGTGGTCTTATTAGTGCTTCTTCACTACTCACAGTGTTTTCAATGGCTGATTGTTTTTTGGGAGTGGGTTGCTGGGTCCTTCTCCCAAGCCTACAGCACCTGGTGTTCCCAGGTGGTCTTCCATCCAAGTACTAACCAGGCATGACCTTGCTTAGTTTCTGAGATCTGATGGGATCTGAGGCCACAGTACTAAGGCTGCAGGCAATGCATCATTAACTTACAATATTTACCTTCTGGAAAACATTTGTGAAAATTTAAGAGATTATGGCTTTGGTTTTGTATCTTTACATTTCCAGGGTTCTCATTAGGTTTTACTAGGCTAACACCAATGAAATACATTTTCTTTTAAAAATTTTTATTATTTCCAAAAAAAATCCATGGACAATCTTGTGCTCACATAAAGGCATAATTTTAAAAAATGAAATCAAATACAATTTCGCTTTAGCATGAAAAATAGACAGTGTGTCTGAAACTCTAATACACAGAGGGACTGAGCTCTACAAAAGACTATAATATGCTTCTTATGAATCACACAACAGAAGCAAAAAAAGCCATTTAGAGACTGATCAAAGAAAATTATCTAAAGAAAATAGAGTTGAAATATTGCACAGGAGAATGGAGCCAAAGTAGGAATAAGACTCTTTGTAAATATTTTAACAAGATCACAGTACTCTTGTTTTTCTGGAAACCAATAAGGGTTTGTTCACTTAAGATGGATACTTGTAATATTCTCCATCAAAGTACAACCTTTACATAACCAAATACTAACAAAAAATTTCCATTTATCATCAAAACATTTTGAATGGAATAGTTTAATGCAATATGGTGGGAGATATTTAATGAAGGAAACAGTTCTCCCAGATATCACTATTAATGAGGTATCACAACTATTCACTGAGCCATCATTTAGATAATTTAATCTCTAGGAAAATATTGAATGGAGTATTATTTCATGGAAAAAATTCAAAATTTATGCAGGTAAACTATATATTAGCAGTGTTTTTCACTTTAATATTTCACTTAATTTGTCTAAACCTTGGCTTCTTTGTGAGAACAATAGGTGTAATAATAATAGCCCATTTTTATATTATCAGAATACATAATTAGCATTCCCAAAGTACTTACACATTATTTGCCATTAATGTACTCACTCAATAGAGGGAACTGCTTCATACAAGGGGTCTTGAGTTCTTTGACACTACTTTTAACTGCCACTTGGGGCACCTAATTTGTATTGCTATTTCTCTTCACTCTGCCTGGCCTGTCTTTCATCCTGCAACAGGACTCTCACTTTGGATAGGAACTTCCAGCTCCTGCTGCATCTCATGAAATCTGGTCAGTTCCAATCTCACTTCTGAAGTTCTGAAGAGCAGTTTCTCTTTAATACTTCAAAGAAAAAACTGGTTGGGTTTGCTCTTTCTAGCATTTCAGTGCTGTACTCTTTTAGATTAGATCATTATAAAGTAACATATGTGGATTGTACTATTTCATGCTTCCCAAATAACTGCTTATCTTTAGCATTCACTAATGATTAAGGTGGTTTATTAGAGCCTTATTGACTGTTTGGTGTCCCTTATTTCTAGATACATGTAAAAATGCCTCTCAAATCTCAGAAAAGAAATCAGTCTGTCCTGATGAAGTGGTTTGCTCTCTTCTTTTGTAAGCCATTGTGTTACTCTCTTTGTTTTATGCCAGCAAGATCAGAATTTAGTTTCTTAATGAGATGTTACTAATTACTTCAGTAAGCAAAATGTTACTTAATTTTTATCTTTTGTATTTTTTAAGAAGCTTATTTTAATTGTACTTCAAAATTTGCTTTAAATGTTTAGGTTACAACTCAGTGTATTATGTGTGCACACATATGTAAATTCATGCATCTGGATTTAAGACAAAGTAATGAGACACAACACTGTCAAATTGGTGTCTGACTCATAGTGACCCTACGAACAACAGGTGAAGTGGTATTATTAGTGCTTCTCCACCACTCACAGTGTTTTCAATGGCTGATTGTTCCATCTATCAATTTAGGTTATGATTGTTGTTAGGTGCCTTCTGGTCTGACTCATAGTGACTATGCACAACAGAATGAAACACTCGCCAACACTGTGTCATGCCTGGCCCTATTGTCAGGGCTTCTCCACTATTTACAGGGTTTTCAACGGCTGATAGTTTCAGGAGTGGATGGCAGGATCTTTCTCCCAAGCATACAACACCCAGTATTCCCAGGCAGTCTCCCATCCAAGGACTAACCAGGCTCCACCCTGCTTAGCTTTGGAGATCAGATGGGATCTGACAACACGGTGGTATGGCTATAGACAGGCTATGACTAGGTTCACAAAATTAAAGTACTTTAGAGCACAAAATAATTTAGAGATTACTTTATCTCTTCATTTTATGGGTGAGAATATAGTAAAATATTTGGTATAAACCTACCATCCTTTGTTTTGTCATTATTGTTTTCTTTTAGCCTGTCTCCTTGAATACAGAGTAACATCTAACACAACTGAGACATTCAGTGGTTTCAGTTTTTATTTTCTCTTCCGTCAGAGACAAACTCTTAGCTAAGGTCAGTAATGAGCAGCTCAAGATCTGTCACTTTAATCTGCCATCTCAAATTTATTTATACAGTTTACTTATTTCACCTCTAAAACATAAAGATAGTGCTTATTATAGTTTAGATTGCAGTATAATTTGAACACATCAAGAAAAGTATTTGACTTGTAGAACATTGAATGATCAACATTTAACACAATAAATTTCTGCTAAGGGCATAAGAGGCTCTGCTGAGGACGTCTCTGAAGATCAATACTATTAAATCACACATTTTCCCATTGTTTGACTTCCCAAATCCCAGACAGAGACCTTATTGATTTTATTTGACAAATTTTTTCCCTACTGTTTGTTTCTTGTGCTTTCTCTAACCATTGGATGTTGATCAAACAGTGACTTTTATCTTACTTCGCAGGAGCTATTCTGCCCAGAGCTGCTTCTGTGACTGTCACTCAATGGAGGTTGACAGGCCTCCTGGGCAAATGTATCAGCTCCCAGCTCCTTTTCTAAGAAAAAAAAAATCCTACCTCACTCATAAGTGGCTATATAAATTGGCTCAGAGCAGCATTCTTCCTAGGAAGAAGTCCAGAGACACATTTTCTCTATCAATAGAAAAACATAGTCAAGGATGTTATCCCTTCAGAATTCTGTAATAAAAAATTATTATTGACATAGATATGGAGAAAACTCTGTGAAAGGAATTATTTATAATAATATGAGAATGTGAAATTTTAGACTCAGAGTATTTGATGGAAATTTAGTGATCATTTGGCCTACTGGTTAACTTGAACTTGGCAAAATAAAAAACAATGTTGATCCATTTAATGAATTAGTTGAAGAATAAATAAAGAAAAATTTCTCTGCTGGAGTTACATAACATGTTGGGAGTCCTAACCATGAAATCAAATATTGGTCTTCTAAGATGCAGCAGGAGTCCATGTAGTATATAATACTGACAAGGAAACATACTAACAATAGGAGATGGGATTCTTTTATCTGCATCAGGGGTCAGTAATTTTTTTATATAAAGGGCAAGATAGTGAATATTTTTATACACGCAGGTCACAAGTTTTCTGTTGCAATATTTAGTATTTTGTAGCATGGAAGAAGCCACAGACAATATAAAAACAAATGGATGTGGCTGAGTCCAATAAAATTTTATTTACAAAATCAGCCAGTAAAAGGGGTTTGTCCCACAGATTAAAGTATGTTAACCTCTGATCTATAAGAAATATACACTTGATCTGGCTAGGTAGATCAGACAAAGATAAACATCTTCTGCAAGATTATCAACTATTCATTTGTACACATAACAATCTTTTATTCTAAATGTACATCCAGCCCCATTCTTTTGCATTAACATGTCTTTTGCTTATGAAATAATGGCATAAGCAAATGATAGTTTTATTTAAGGTTGTCTTAACAAAATCAAGGTGTCCTTCAATTTAGTGGGGTTTGTAGAAATCATACTCTATTCAATCCCCTCACATCTGATTACCCTTTATCCATAGAAGGAAGTCCTGGAGAATACACATTTGCAAACTGAAGCCAAATAAAGGTTGAGATTCAGTTCTCTTACCAAACTACTTTTGTCAGAATTCTAATTTCACTTTAATATTCTTAGATTATTGTCTTAGATTATACATGGACTCAATGTATCACAGAAGCAAAATTAAGAATTTCTGCACAAAGTTAAAGGTCTAACAAATACATCAAGCATACCATACAAAAAAATTCCCTTTTGAGTTATAACCTCAAACTGAACTTAACTGAATATTTTTCTTATTTGGAGTGAGCAAGTATACTTGTTACAGTGCAAATTAGATGCAACAGGTGCACAGGCAGAACATTGTTTCCCCCTAACTATCTGGAAACTATACCCAGTAGCTTTCTTCCTTCTTCCTGATTAACTTTGTGGATCCAACATATGCTCAGCAACATTTCAGAATGGTTATGGGAGCAGTTGGCAGTATGCGAGGGCTGCAGAGCAAGAGAACACCTGGGAAGAAAAAGGCTGACTTTTTCAAAATCTGCACCTCCTGTTACCAACTACAAGGAGAGGAAAGGGATGATGACACCTTTGAGCAATGAACTGCCAGGTGACAGTCCCAGTCAGCAGCAGCCAACACCTGGGGTGATGAATTGGGCATGAAGCACAGAAAATTTCAAGGCAGAGCAATGGAACAGAACTAAGAGACAGAGCATGTTATCAAAAAGAGGAGACTAGAAGCTTCCCTGAAAGAGCTGTGACTGAGGAGCTTTATGTGCCTCGGAAGTAACAGGAAATGTTCCAGGACTGAGCTGAGGAAAAAGAGCTTAAGGGTAGCACGTAATCCACTCCAGAGGTGTTGGGCTCCTTAATCACCCAGGACTGACTAGCAGAAACCTCTACCTCATGGATTTAAGGGAAAGAGAAAAACATAAAAGAGAAGGGGAGATCTCCTTAATGATTGTTTCTATGTACTCCACTTTTGTCTAATGGTAGATTGAGTTTAAATATTTGGCAACTACTATTGCTTTCACCTTCTCAAATCCAACGTGAAGTAAAATAAAATCTTCCCCCGTAAGTTGCAAGAGGCTCTTTAAAATGACAAGAGTAGGTGCATATCAATAATTGTTGAAGCTGGATGATAGGTACATCTGATTTGTTAGACTATAATCTTCCTTTGAAAAAAAAAGTGACCCTCTCTTGAGCCCTACAAAGCAATCTAGAAAACACCCTATTTCTCTTCTTCATCTTACTACAAAACTGCCTGAAAAATTCTCTCCACGTATTCATCACCCAACCACCTGGATTCATTATTTAATCCACTCAGTCTGGCTCCAGTTCCCAGTTTCACGGACACTGCTTTTATGAAAGTCAAAAGTAATTTATCTCCACATTTCCAAATGCAGTGGGCACTTTTCTATATGTATCTTATTCTCTCTCTCTCTCTCTCTCTCATTATATCACCTCATTAGATCACTTTCTAACTATTAAAACCCACTCTTCTCCTCACCTGTAGCCATACCACTGTGGCATCCGATCCCTCAGATTTTGGAAGCTAAGCAAGGTCAGACCTGCTTAGTACTTGGATGGGAGAACGCCTGGGAACACCAGGTGTTGTGGACTTGGGAGGAGGACCTAGCAACCCACTCTCAAAAATCAATCAGCCATTGAAAACCCTATGAATAGCAGAGAAGCCCTGACAATAGTGTTTTGCCTGTTGTAGATAGGGTCACTGTAAGTCGGACTGGACAGCACCTAACAACAACAACTCTTCTCTGCATTTCATACACCTAGGTCTTCATCTGCCACACTACCAACCATAGCTTCAAACCTGCAAAAATTGAGTTTGGGTTCACTTGTAGGTTCAATATGTTAAAATGTAGAGGGTTTGGGTTTGGGTTAAAAATTTTAATCCTATGTGTATATAGACAAATAAAGTTTTTCCAAAAAAATTAAAAGCTGAGCTCAAATCCAATATTCCACTGGATTTGGGTTCAAGTTTGAGTTCAGAAAAAAAAATTTTCAATGGTTGAATTGGATCAACGTCAGGGTTGGAGTTTGGGTTCAGTTTGAAGCCCTGCTATCTGTACATGGGCTCAAGTTTAGCTCAGTGGATAGAGTGCTGCTCTGCACTGACCTGGGTTCAATCCCCAGAACCTCAAAAAACAGGAGAAGGACGTGGCAATCCACTCTCAACACAATCCTGAAGCAGTCATTGAAAACCCTATGAGGGTCACTTTAATTTGGATAAAACTTAAGTGCGCCTAATAACAACAACGGGCTAGGATTTAGCTCAGTTGGTAGGGCGCTGCACTGCAGTCTCTGAGGTCCCGAGTTCAATTCCCAGCACCGCAAAGATGGGAGAAGGACCTGGCACTCCACTTCCAAGGCAATCCCGAAACAATCTATCATTGAAAACCCTATGAGGGTTGCTATGAGTCAGATACCGACTCGACAGCACCTAACAACAACAATAACAACATCTATCCTATGTATATAGGATTTAAACAGGAATCCAAATCCTCTAAATTTTAACATATTGAACTCACACTGTATCCTGAACTCAATTTTTTTATGGTTTTGAAGCCCTGATAGCAACTCTTTCTCAGTCTCTTGTACTCTTGTGTTCCTTATCCTCAGACACTAGTACCCGGCCCTTTTCTCTCTGTTTTTGCCTCCTTGGGACAGTTCTACACTCATAATTTCAAGTCTTATTTCTCAACCTGGAAAAACAGACATTGAAAACTCTTTGAGGGACCCTAGTGGTCAGACCTGACTCATGGCACCTAACAACAATAGCAATGATCTATAGAGTAACTATATACTGTAGATTTATATATTAAATAAATAGCATTACTTGTACATCTTCCCCTAAAATCAATTTAATGCTTCCAAAAATATATCAGACCTTTCTTGAGTTAAAAGCAGTGGGATGAGAAACCATTTTATCTTTTAGATGTTTGTTTAAAACCCACAATTATTCCTGTCATGTCACAAAAGGAAAAATGGAATATACTTCCATGAAATACCCAGTTATAATCAACTTCAGAAAATGTTGCTGTGAGAGTTCTTTTCTTCTCTTCAGCTGGCTCCTTTGTCCTATAATTGAATTGAATTTCCTCCTCACCCCATTCCTCCAAGACAGCTTCTCATTTGAGAGCTCTGAAGATGTATTACACTAATATATCGTCAGAATGACAATGCTATGATGATGCATGGGAGGAATACATCTTCAGAGCTTCAGTACTGTCCAGAAACAATACAGCTGGTGCTGAACTACATTCAAACCTAATGCAAAAAGAAACATTAAAAAAAAATGGCTAACAAGGAAAGCAGAAAAAAAAGAAGTCTAAAAAGTAAGAGTTATTTTAATGAGTTCCACAATCCTGTGTACCTTGCAGACAAGTTTCCAATCCTGTGTACTTTGTAGACAAGTTTGTGACGTTATTGATTTTTAAATATATACAATAATACTCTCAATTAATTTTTGGTTTATAACCTTATGACCCTGGCATTCAATTCTGTCTGATCTCAGAAACTAAGCAGGGTCAGACCTGGTTAGTACTTGGATGGGAGACCACCTGGGAACAGCTGGTGCTGTAGGTTTCGGAGAAGGATGCCACTGCAGCCCACTCTGGAAACAATCATCCATTAAAAACTCCATGAATAGCAGAGAAGCCCTGACAATAGTGCCGGGCATGGCACACTGTTGGGGAATGTTTTGTTCTGTTGTACATAGGGCCCTTATGAGCCAGACCTGACTCCATGTCACCTAACGATAACAACAATTAACGTCTGAGGCTTACAATAAAACACAGGTTTGGACATACACAAAAAAGTAGAAGAAATCTAGGTTTTTAAGTCACAATCTTCAGGCAAAGTTTACAAGCAAATTTCATTTGCCATGTGTTATTATTAGGTGCTGTGGATTTCTTCTGACTCATAGTGACCCTTCTAAGGTTTTCAATGGCTGATTGTTTCGAGATTGCTTCTGGTGTGGATTGCCATGTCCTTCTCCCATTTTTGTTGTGCTGAGACTAGCACCTTGATCCTCAGAGAGTGCAGAGCAGCACTCTACCTAACAAATGAGCTAACCCCTCACCCTATGTGCCGTGTATATTCAATTTCAACCTCTTTTGTTATTCTGGAAAAATTACTCTTTCACTATCTCAGGAAACATTTTCATTATGCTAGGAGACATTTCATGAATGCTGATCTTTTTTGACAAAATACCCTTTGAATCATTTGCATAGAGGATGAAAGTGCTATCTTCTGTTAGAGAACATCCTCAATAATATTTTTGAAAGCTCCAACATGCTGAAATTGGATTGCACAGTAAATTAAGACTAGATAGCATATAGATGATGATGATGATGATAAACAGTCATAGTCTCTGTTACAGAATCCTTTGTATCCTTTTACCTTGACTGTGTTTAGGTTAGTGATTATGCAGAAGACTCAAAAAGCCTTGTCTTCTTTATTATGATGCTAACCTCTTAGGAAATCTACAACTGTGTGAAAGACTCTCCTTTTGATCCTTGTTTTTATGGATTTCTTTCTATAACATAGAATGAAATTAGAGAAAACATTCTTTAAAAAAAAAGTCCCTCTCCTCCAATATATTTTGTTTCTTGTCCTTCCCTCTCTTCATCCAGGTTTTTGGAATCCGAATGAATAATTGAAGCTTTTATTTCTGAAGGTCATTCCAGTTTTTGTTCAGTAAACATTTCCTCTTCTACTTTTTATGTATAAAGAACCAGAATACTAGATATTACCTCACTGGTTTAGAAATGTAATTGTTATACCACATTTACCTAATTTTATCACATAAGAACATGGTACTTATCATCATCTTTTATTATCTCTCCTCAAGCAACTTTTTTATAAAAATTAAATATAAGAGAAATTTTAACAAATATTGTTTTAAACTCTTTACTTGTAATATTTCTTTTATTATAATAACCCAGTGATGTTAACATTATTTTCATCTCCATTTTGGAGATGAAGAAACTAAGGTCCAGACAGCATAAAAGATCTGCCCAGATTAACACATGCAGTGAGCCATAGAGAAGGGACTTAAAATCAGGTAGTCTAAGTACCCACCATGTCCTTTCAAACATTAGGTTATAGTGCCTTTTTAAATAGAAGTTTAATGAAAGTGTTGTTATCTTTTCCTATACTCTCTTTGGGAAATGATCTAGTCATGTAGGTGATAAATATAAATAAAATATCAGTCAT
>VMDO01037239.1:0-14485 GCA_007922755.1 Pedetes capensis | reverse complement strand
TATATGTGACATTAGTTAAAATTACTTCTTTATGATTGTCATTGAAAACAGACGTACTAGGGGAAGTTCAAGATTTCTTTGCAGTGTGTATGTATGTGTGCATGCACTTAACATTGATCTAAAGTTGTACAGAGCACTCCATTCAAAACACATTTAAGTTAATACATTTTTATAGTTATTGTCATGAATAATGTGGTATATGGTTAGAAATATTTGTTTCTATTTGGACTGAATTTCAACATTCTATCTTCCTTGTTGATTTTAATCTACTTTGAACATTAAAACCCATAGTTCAACAGTAAAATGCAAATAAATGAATAAATAAAAATGGAAATTATGGTAAATACATGAGCCTATAATATTCATTTATTTTCATTGTCAGGTATTATATGCTAAATAGGTATATATGCTATACTTTTATATGACTGGCAGGACAGTAGGTTTTTTTTTGTTTGTTTGTTTGCTTTTGTTTTTTTACAGGAGCATCACCACAAGTATTTGATAGCAACAATATCAGGAGGTGATAAGAATTTTTCAGCTTTATTGTAATCTTATGTGACTACCACCTTATATGCAATCCATTGTTGACAGAAACATTATTATGTTGCCCAGGACTGTAATTTTCCGCAGTCCTTAAAAGCTGAAGTTCAAGAAAACAGAAACCAGAGTTTTCGATCATCTAGTTTTGGTGATAAAGAAAAGGCACTAAAATGAGAGATTTTGAGGTACAAATATATTTTTGAAATAATGGATATTGGAATCTAAGAAAATAAGGAAGGAAACAAAGGTAATATTAGAAGAAAATAATGCTCCATTTTTTATTCTTACTCTAATGTTTATTGTAAAGAACAGACTTTTGACAACTGACTTTTCCAGGATCCCTTGCCAACGAATTTCTCACTAGGTCTGAGCAAATGGAACAACTAGAGAAAGATTGGAAGGAGGAAATAAAAGAAGCCAGAATGCCCTCCTTTGAGTAACATCTACACTCTCCTTCATGGGTCCAATTCCTCTTATAGCTCTTCTTCTTCTTTGTTCCTAGCACTTAGCACGCAAGCCTGTACGTCCATTCCAGTTCTGCTTGGAGGATTCTCTCTTACCAAACTGTATCGCCTCCTTTCCCTATTATGACTTTTTAGCTTTGGCAACCTTTCAAGATTCTTGAACTGTATTAAATTCTATCCTCTAAACTTTCTGAAGCAGACTTTATGAACTATCTGAACTCTCACTGAGTAGCCCTAGGAAATGGACTATTGAGGTGGGACTTTAAAATTAGGTTGTACATCTCCTTGAGTTTGAGTGCAGTAATGACCAAGATGACAAATAATGCTTCCAAGCAGGGGCAGCATGATTATTTAGATTATCATTAGCATTTGTTTAGGACAAATTACCAGTTAAAGATAGTGCTTTTGGAGGTCAAGTGGTGGATGCATTTGTTCATTATGGTAGTAATAACTACAAGCACTATAGGGTACACTAGCTGCTTCAGATAAATCCAGATGGCTTACAAAATGAAAATGATAAATCAAGTATTTTAAACTCTCACATTAGTGCTTGGGAAGAGGCTTACTCAGCCTCTATGAGGTCCTTAAATATTCCTCATGTGTTGTAATAATAGAGCAGACATGGCTGGGGACCCAGCTTCAAATCTAGATGTATGGGCTACAGAATTGTAATACAAGTTCATTATAGTCAGGTGTGGTGGTGCATGTCTGTAATCTCACTACCACATAAGTCTGAGGCAGGAAGATTGTGGGTTCAAGGCCAGAGACAACCTGTTTAATTTAATCAGATCCTGTCTCAAATAAAAAGTAAAAAATAGGTTGGTGGACATTTCTCAGTGGTAGAGAGTTTGAAAAGCTTGTGTGAGGATCTGGGTTCAACTCCTAGTACTAAAAAAAAAAAAAGACAGATTTTCACTAGAGGCCATGCTGCACACCTGTAATACCAGTAACTTGGGAGACTGAAGCAGGAGGATCACAAGTTAGAGACCGGATGCAGCCTACGTAATTTAGCAAGACCCTGTCTCAAAATAAAAATTAAAAAAGGGACTGATGGTGCAGATCAGTGTTACAGTGATTGCTTAGTGTGCCAAAGGCCCTGGTTTCAATGCCCCCAGTACTTAAAAAAGTGCTGCAGTATCAGTAATATAAAAGTATAGTAAATATAATTATATATGGCATATAATACTTCATAATGATAATAAATGACTATGTTACTGGCATAAGTATATGCTTTTACTCTGGTTATCATATACTCTTTCTATTTAGAAAATATTTACTATAAAATGGTATGTTAAACCAGCAGCAGTCTTCTGTATCTCTTGTTTATTGTGCCTCTTGATTGCATTGAGAAGCCACATAGAGTGATCAACCTGTACCATCTAGGTAAATGTAAGTACACTTTAAGGACGTTCACAGGATGAAATTACCTAACAGTGCATTTTTTAGAAAGTATCCCAGTTGTTAAATAACACATAAGTGAATTTTCAAGGGATTCCCTACTTTCTCAAGACCCAACCATGTCAGCACTCATTGCCTCACAATTTGTTAACTATCCTCAGATTCCCACAGTCTCAAAAAGGGGTAGAATCTCCACAAGGGCAGGAGTTGCCAAGTTACCATGTACAACAAAATAAACTCACTACCTTGCAAATAAATGTTATCAGAAATCTGTAGAGTGTGCATGGCATAAATTTCATGAATATCACACTAAAGAAGATGGAATATAAGTTTGGAATGAGATGGATTTATTATGGAGATTTTGCTTGAGATTCCAGATTTAAAATATTAGCTCTAGCAGATAGAATTTTCTCTAAAAGTAAACTTGTTTGACTGAATGAAATACAGATTCAGTGGTCATCCACATTCAAATGCCAGAATGCCTCTGACAGAAGGCAAAGGAAATCATCCAGAGATTTAAGAAAATAAGAATGTTGAAGTAGATTAATTATTTATAACTCATTCAATTATTCCATATTTATGTTCTTTGACAGGTGTCAGATAATATTGCTCCTTAACATATTGAGGCATTTCTTGATGAGAGAGGACTAGAAGCATAATTGACAGCCTCGATGGTGTCTGTCCTCTGTGGACTAACAATGTCAATAGAGGATGTCATCATTGAAATGTCCCCCTACTTTCAATAGGAATGATGGGACTGCAGAGTTCTCAGCATTTAACATCAGAAACAAGGTGAGTGCAGCCATAAAGGTCAACAGGGGTACAATGGCAGAGTGTTTTGACCCAAGGCGATTTCCAGCAGTGGTTAATCACATTTCAACTTGAAATTAAATTGATGAGCAGGCTTGAACTAGATAAATGAAAATAAAATCTAAGTTCAAGGAACAGAACTCTGCATTGATTTGTCACAACAGGAAACCATGATCTTGATCAGACCCAAACCAAAGCTCAGGGGGCTAGAATACCTACAAAAGTTTTCTGCAACACTGTAGAAAATATATTGTGTGGATTTTTCTCCAAATATTCCCCAAAGTGTCTTGCAACAATTGTCTAGGGGAGCTGTTTAGCAAGAAAAGGGGACAATCCAGAATTTTTTAGAGATTATTAAGCTAAGTTTCCACACCTGAGAATCCAAAACATCACAGAGATTTTTCAGGTTTAGTGGAGCTTATAGAGTCATATGATAATTGAAGTCTTGGCACCAGTTAACTATCCAATAACCTTTATGGTTTTAGTTAGCTATGCCATATTTACCTCCCCATACCTGAATGTATTGTTGGAATACACACACTTGGAAAATGACAAAATTCTCACCCATGGCAAGAGCTATTAAGATAGGAAGGAATACTATTTCACATTCATTAGCATGGTTATTATTAAAAGTTAAAACAACAGAAAATACAGAAAATGATAAATGTCCACAAGGATATGAAGAAACTGGAACCCTTGTGCATTGCTGACAGGAATGCAAAATTGTGTAGCTGCTATGGAAAACACTCTGGTAGTTCCTTTAAAAAAATTAAACAAAGTATTACCATTGGATGCAGCAATTTCTTTAAAGGATATATACCCAAATATTAACAGCAAAGACTCAAATAGATATTTGCATGCCCATATTCATAGCAGCATTATTCACAACATACAAAAAGTTGAAATATTCCAAAATCCATCAACAAATGAAGGCATAAACAAAATGTTGTATAAATTTCAATAAAATACCATTTGCCTTAAAAAGGAGGAAGTTTGGACACATACTATGATATGAATGAAACTTAAAGACATTATGCCAAGTAAGATAAACTAAATACAATAGGACAAATATAGTGCAATTTCACTTATAAGATGCACCTAGAATTTTTATAGACAGAAATGAAAATGGTGGTTGTCAGGGGCTTGAGAGAGGGAGAATAGAAGCATTGTTTAATGAGCACAGAGTTTCAGATTAGGAAGATGAAAAAAGTTCTGGGGATGAATTGTAGTGGTGATTGCACACCAGTGAGAATGCTCTTAGGCCACTGAACTGTACATCTAAAAATGGCTAAGTGGTATATTTTATGTAATGTATATTTCACCACATTAAAAAATAGTAAATGCCAAATGGTAGCTGCTGTAGCCACCTACCCAATTTAAAATTATATATGTACATACATATATAAAATACATATATAGCCAAAGTTTAAGTGTGCATCTATCTCTCCATATATAAATATAATTATATATAAAGCAATGCCACATATAAGGATAGGATATTGCAGAGACTAAATTCACCATGTAGATAGTAATCTCTATAATCTGACCCTTGAAGTAACTTGCTTATAATTGGCTTGTAAGAAAGGCAAATGGATCATGGACAATGATTAATGATTATCATAAAATAATGAGGTAGTAATTTTAATCAAAACAATTCAATTTTATGTTTTTTGTTTTCTTTTTTCAGAGAGTAAATCAAAACATCTCTAACTTCTGATATTCAGTGATTGATTTGGAGAAAACTTTTTTGTCTCCATAATCAGAAATTATGATCAAAGGCAATTCAAATTTACCTGACAGAGATGGAAGTACACTGAAAAACTTCCTCTGGCTTAGTCAAGGGTTCTGCCAACTCCCTTCATCTCTACAACCTTATAGTCCATAGGAAGAAGAATCATCTGAATGTCACAAAACATTATGACAGTCCATTATATTGATGGTATTGTGGTGATTGTATGTTATGAGAGGAAGTA
Organism: Pedetes capensis; assembly: GCA_007922755.1. Lineage (NCBI taxonomy): Eukaryota > Metazoa > Chordata > Mammalia > Rodentia > Pedetidae > Pedetes > Pedetes capensis. Next base: position 9,300 of record VMDO01037239.1, on the reverse strand, counting down.
GAAACTGTCCAAGTTGTGTCAATAAGATACATACATGCTAGAGTGTGAAATAAACTCCATAGAAGTCCTGGATGACAAACACATCGTAGGCTCAGTATTATAATTCATACAAGCAGTAATTAAACTCTAAAAAGCACTGAAGCTCAAATTCACTTTTGTTTTTTGAGTGGAACCATGACACAACACACAAATAGGCTTCCAAAATATTATTTTTATATGTTTCTTGCCAATGTCCCATTCCTCCTGCTTGCTTCTTTTCCTTTGACTTCTCTTTCATGCCTTCATCCTTTCTTCATGTTCCTCCTCTGTCCTCTTTCATCCTTTCTAATAGAGACTACCAGGGCCATTCTTGTATCAGTCTCTCTCTCCATCTGTACCTCCTTCCCAACAAAGGCACTGTACTATTTAAGAAAGCAAATGCCTCTATCCCTCAAAAGATTGGAGGGGAAAGGTGTGGGAAAATAGCAAATCTTGATGATTTAAATATTCTGTATACATCCTATAAGTATATTACCTCCTGAATAAAATCATAATACAGTAATAGCACAAATCAAAAAGGTTCTCAAGCTATGAGTGTCAAATACTATATGTCACACAAAATCGTCAATTTCTGATTAGAACCATGTTTTATCTTATCACAAAGTCCAAAAATAGTACTTTACTAATCATAAAAGAATAACTGATAAATTAAACTGCATCAAAATTTAAAATTTACTCTTTCTTGAAGGTGCAATTAAAAATGAAAAGGAAAGCCACAAGACAAAATATTCGTGAAACATATGTATTTGGCCAAGGATGGGTATCTAGGATAATGATGTAAAACACTTACACCTCAACAATGTAAAACTATTTCAGGGAAATGTGTTGACATATGCAATTTATTTTGACAGTCATCAAAAACATAATATGGATTGATGAAAAGATAGATAAATAGGTGGGTAAATATGTAATAAATACATAAAAATAATAGCATGTAAGTGATGGGCATATGAGTGTTCACTATATTTTTTTCAATTCTGAGGTATGCATGAAAAATGTTTATTTTCATACCTATTTTTTCAGTTATTTTTCAGTTATAGTTTGTGGAAAAAATAGCTTTTTGTCAAGCACACATAATTTTCAGGCTTCATAAAGCTAAATTTGAAGCAGTAGGACATTGTCATACTCCTTTTTTTTAAAAAAAAAAGAGTGAATAATACAAAGAAATCATCTATGTTTCCATCGCCTCTGGAAGAGCTCCAATGCAAGTTTCAGGCCCCCTGAAGTAGCATTCCTACAAAGTATGCGTCGTCTTCTCTGTAGGGTATAACAAAATGAAATTATAATAGAGGCAAATATACAAAGGCACCCTTGCTTCCAAAGAAAGCAGCATTTTCTTTCAGCTCAGATAAAAAAGAATGGGGTTTTAAAAGGGCAAATATTATTCTTATCAAAATTTCCCTCTTCAGAAATGAAAAAAAAGTCAGTAAGATTTGATGTGTGAGTAATGTGTTTTTATGTTTATTTTGAAACATAGTATTTTCAAGTTCTATTGAATGCCTTAGTTCAACCAAATTGTCATAAAATGGAATAGGAAAAGATGGATAAATAGCCAAGCAGTATAAATAGAACCAAGGAAAAATATAAATGTGAAAAATGGATTAAATGAACCAGAGGGGAAAACAGGTAGATTTCCAGAATAAGACTACATTTGGCCAGAGTCAGATCGGGGGCCCCTATATGAGAATAAAAGACAGTTGTTTTGATTCTTCATCCATATTTGAGGCTGTTTGACAGAAAAGAAATCTATCATGACCTTTAAAACCTTTCTATTATATGTTAGCAATGTAGTTGTTAACCCATTGTAAGAAGAGTGATATTTCCAACAGAGCTGCAAATCACTAGTTTAGAAAGCCCTATGGAAAAAGAAATACATTTCCTGTTGTGAGATCATTGTGGTTATGTACAGTGCTAGTGCCTGGTGCTTGTACCTAGCTATTTGATGCTGAGGATGCTGACCTGCCTACTATTGAGTTCTCATTCATATGGGTGAGAGCTGGTTAAAATAAACCTAGAGGAAAGCCTCTGTGAAAAAAGAATTTCATAAAGGGCCAGCATGTGCTCTGAGACCTGAGTCCAACTAGAAAAAAGAAATTTAGCCAGTTTGCTTTTGTGATAGAGATGTGATTTATTGTATCAATAAATTTATGTAAATTCTTATTTTGCCATTGGGAAAAAATTCCAGCCAAGTAAAGTCCTTATGGAGAATATTTATATAGTAGACATAAAGAAAAGAGTTGTCAGAAGAAGCTTCCTTACCCTGAATCTGCATCATTTGCTCGAGTGCAGACCACTAGATTGAACTAAAGCATTCAGAGATGGTGTTTAAGGGGCAGGGAGTATAGCTCAATGGAAGAGCACTTCCCTGGTAAGCAGTAGACCCTATGTTCCATCTCCAGTACGACCTACCTCCACCCTCTCTCAACCCCCCAACACATAGGTTTTTTTCTGCAGTACTGGGTATTGGACCCAGGGCCTTGCGATTGCATGCTTTGTAAGTACTGTACCACTGAGCTGCACACTCAGCCTATTTTCTTTTTCTTTTTCTTTTTCTTTTTTTTACTTTTTGAGACAGGGTCTCACTAAATTATGCAGACTGCCTCTGGTCTCCAACTTGCGATCCTCCTGCCTCTGCCTCCTGAGCCACTGGGATTATAGGCCTGTGCTACCACACCCAGCACTCACATAGAATTTTCTGAAACTAATTTCAATATGTTAAGGATTGCTCTAAGCACTCAAAATATAAATAAACTTTTGTTCAAGATCCATGGCCACTCTTAAAATGATCATTGATGTCAATTGCAACCATTCAGTCAGAGTGCACACATAAATACTCATGTTTGTGAATTTTTGGATATTTTGAACATGAACAATATAGTCAAAGTCCCTCTTCTAACAGAATTTAATATAACTGTCTATTTTTGATAAAGGGAGAATGAATAACACTAAAAATTCACAGGTAGAAACAAGAGCCATAATTGCATTAAGAAGATTATGCATTATAGAGCAGCTTAGGACAGGAAAATAGTTATATAATATATGATGAAGAAAGACCTTTCTCAAGAACATATCTTTGAGCTGAAACTGAAAAAATAGGAGCCAGATGTATGGAAATCTACATGAACAATAATCCACACAGGGAAAGTAGCAATTATATAGGCCCTGAGATAGGAATGATGTTGGAATATTTGTGTTCTGGGTGTTGACAGAAAATCAATGTGGCCAGATGTTATTAGGTGTCATTGAACCAGGTCTGACTCATAGTGATGCTAGGTATAATGGAACAAAACATTACCAGACACTGTGCCATGACCAGCACTATTGTCAGTGCTTCTCTACTATTCATAGAGTATTCAATGGCTGCTTGTTTGGGGAAGTGGGGTTCCAGATCCTTTTTCCAAGCCTACAGCACCCAATATTCCCAGACAGTCTCCTCACATCCAAGTAATAACGGGACACCAACCTGCTTAGGATCAGAGATCTGAGGAGATCAAATGCCAGGGTGTTGTTGTTAGGTGCCATCGAGTTGGTATCTGACTCATAGCATCCCTACATACAACAGGTGAAACACTATTGTCAGTGCTTTTCTGCTGTCCATAAGATTTTCAATGGCAGATTAATTTTTGGGAGTGGGTTGCTGGGTCTATCTCCCAAGCCTACACCACCTTGTGTTTCCAGGTGGTCTCCCATCCAAAGACTAACCAGGCCTGGCCCTGCTTAGCTTCCAAGATCTGAGGGGATCTGTGCCATAGGGCTACAGCTGCAGGCAGATGCCAGGGTAGTGGAGAAATAAAAGAGCTGTACAAACCATGAGTTGAGTATTGGAGACATGCTAGATTATGCAGAATTTGTAATCCATGGTGAGAAATTTGAATTTTACTCAGTTATAACTGAGTAGGATAGAATGATGGAATGCTGGGATTGGAGACATAAGTTTGGGGGATGTAAGATATAATTTATGTGTATTTTTAAGACTATCCTGGGGAAATTCCCTATAGATAAATCAAAGAAGAATACTAAGAAAACAGAAAGCTCTTTTAATAATCCAGATAAATTACTGCAGTACCTTAAATTAGTGTGATACTAGTATAAATGAACTAATCACCAACCGAGAAATTGATTTTCAAAGATGAACTCTTATGTCGTTGTTGTTGTTAGGTGCCGTCGGGTCATAGTGACCTTCATAGGGTTTTCAATGGCTGACTGATTCAGGATTGCCTTGGAAGTGGATTGCCAGGTCCTTCTCCCATTTTTGTGGTGCTGGGAATTGAACTCGGAACCTCAGAGACTGCAGCGCAGCGCTCTATCAACTGAGCTAAATCCCAGCCCACTAACTCGTATACATTCAGATAATTTCTCTGAAATATTTTACATATATATATATATATATATATATATATATATATATATATATCTGCTACCATAGCCCTGTGGCATTGGATCCCCTCAGATCTCAGAAGCTAATCAGGGTTGGGCCTGGTTAGTAAATGTATGGGAGACCTCCTGGGAACACCAGGTGCTGTAGGCTTGGGAGACGGACCCGGAAACCCACTCCCAAAAATCAATCTGCCTTTGAAAACCCTATGAACAGAAGAGAAACATTGACAATACTGTTTCCCCTGTTGTATGTAGGGTTGCTATGAGTCCAATACCGACTCGACAGCACCTATCAACAACTATATATAATCTTTAGATTCATTAGATCTCTGAGACACACACTAAGCTATCCATGAGTTATAATCCATGAAACAAATATTTACTTTATTCTTTTATTTTCTTTGTTTACATTATAGTGATGTGTGTGTGTGTGTGTGTGTGTGTGTGTGTGTGTGTGTGTGTGTGTGCTTATGGTCCTCAACAGTCCTAGGTTGAGAGAAAGAAATAAAACCTTTGTGTTTGATTTCTGTCACATAGTTCTATGCTCTTATATCAATTTAAAATGAATTTACATGATGAGAAATATAAACTGAACCTGAAATCTAGAGACCCAAGTTTGAATCTCACCTTGTTTACTTACCAGTTGCCTTCAATGAATTTCAGATCCCTTATTTACAAAATTGCAGCCTGGCTTGAGTTATTCCCCAAACCATTTCCTGCATTACATTTCTGTAATTCTACAATACTACATTGATACTCACAGTAAACTGCAATGAACCTTACATGTTTGTGTAAATGAACTTTGGCAAGAAGTAGCTCATTTATTTATTTTAAATCAAATAAAATAATACTGTAAGCCCTCTTCTCATCAGGCTAAGAATAAATTCTACATCAGTTTGTCCCCATTTCATAATCTGTCCCTTTCCTCAGAACACATGAGCACTCTGGAGTCATACATAATCCTAAACACATGGCAGAAGCTCTGCACTCATTCGCAGCTGAATTGTCATGATCACTAAATCTGCTGACTTTATTGTTTCATGATAAACTTGGAACACAGGAAAGTTAGACTCTGGGTCCATTTTTATCTTCACACCCTACTTAAACATTCTTTCTTAAATCTTGATGTATTTTTGAAAATATGTCTTATCTTCATATTGTCGCAGTGAGTTTCTATGTTGTCTGCTATATGAAGATAACTCGTCCTTCCAGACTCAAGGACATCAGTCCCTTTTTTGGGGGGTAGTCTTAAAGGGTCCTCCATTTTTCTTCTTCTCCTGCCCCTCTCTCTAAGTAACCTCCAATTATTCTTTTTATATATTTGTCCTTTCAGCAAATAAAAATAAAAAAATAACAGAAAAAAATGATTCCAGAGAGCATCTGCTTTATACCCTACTACCAATCTCCCCTGAAAAAATTAAGAGCAAATGTTGACTACCATATTGAAGTGGTGGTAGTAGAGCCATTAGAGGGAAAATATTAACACTTCAACAAATTATACTGTTGCAACCACAAATAATTAGCACTTCAAGAAAATAGAATCTTATGTCAACAAAACATTGGAGTTTTTGGAGTTGGAGTTTTTGCGGTCTCTAATAGTCTTAATGTCTTCAGAGGAATAATCATCTGACATCAATCTCCATCAAACACACTTTGCAAAGCCTGCTACACTGTATAGCCTATTAGATCTCACTTGCAATAAATCTTAATGACTCAGAAAAGAAAATGTTTATTTTAAATGGAAAAATAAAAAAAAACACTTGAAGCCTGACTATCTTTCCAATGATCCAATTTCTAATCACCACTACAGAAAAGACCACTATCTTAAAGTTGTATGAATCTTCTATGTTCAATGTGACACAATTATCCCATATATATCTTAAATAACACACACACTTTCAGTTCATATATATTTTAAAGTCTTTACAGCCTTTCGTGATTGATTTTTAATTCAGATTATAATATAATCATATTCATAGACACCAAATCATTTAATTTAATTTAATTTAGCTACCATGTATTATTTTTGAGAATGTAGCATAATTTACTCTTCAGCTTCCTATAAGATATATATTTAAAGAGCCAGAGGTAAGCTCAGTGATAGAGCACTTGCCTAGCACGTGCAAGGTCCTAGGTTGGATCTCCAGTACCAGAAAAATATAAATGTCATGAAAAACGAAAACAAATGGTGACATTGTTTTAAACCTGGCATAGTGGTACATACTTGAAATCCCTGAACTCAGAAGGCCAAGGCAAGAGGATTGCAAATTTGAGACCACCCTGGGTGACATAGTGAGACTGTCCCAAAAAGTTAAAATAAAAAGGTAAAGAATCTATTTCACAATCTATTAGATTATTTTCCCATTTTAAATTAGTTCATCTCTTTTTTTAAAGTTTTGAGCTGTTCGTATATTCAAATATAAGTCTTTTATCATATACATAATTTGAAAGTATTTTTCCATGCTATAGGCTGTCTTTTCACTTTCTTGATGATATACTTTGAAGTGTGAACATTTTTCAAATTCATAAAGTCCATATTATTTATTTTTCTTTTGTTTTTCTTGCTTTTGATGTCATAGCTGAGAATCCTTGGACAAACTAGAGTCAAAGAATTATTTCTAGTTTTTATTATAAAAGTTGTATTGCCTTAGTTCTGATATTTTATAGCTTTTGATCAATTTGATTTATTTTTGCTTATGCTATGAGATAAGGCTACAGCTTCATTTATTAGCAGGTTGCTATCCAGTTGTCTGATCCTCCTTTATTAACACAATTATTCTTTCCCCCATCAAATGGACTTGACATTCTTCTCAAAAATAAGTTTTCTATCAACACATAGTTTTATTTCTGTATTCTCATCCTTCGTCTATTTATCTATATGTCTATATTTGAATAAGCACAGCACTGCTTCAACAATTGCTTTTCTAGTAAGTTTTTAAACTGAAAAGTATGACTGTACATACAAGTTACAATTTTAATGTCATCTATTGTTTATTTTCCCTTTTATCTGTTTGGTTTTCTATGGCCCAATTTATATATTTCTGTATTACAAATACAGTCTATTAATTTTTAAAATATTTCCTTTCAACTATGCACACGTGGATATATAGATACAGATTACAATTAATTAAAAGATTACAATTAATTTAAAGATTTCTGCCTAAATTTTTTATTTCAGTCCTAAATACTTAGAAATTTCTAATCTTTGTTGTTGTTAGGTGCTGTGGAACTGGGTCCAACTCATAGTGACCCTATGTACAACAGAATGAAATACTCCCAGACACTGTACCATGCCCAGCACTATTGTCAGTGCTTTTCTGCCATTCATAGGGTTTTTAATGGCAGATTTTTTGGAGAAGTGGATTGTCAGGCCCTTCTCCCTTGCCTGCAGCACCTGGTATTCCCAGGCAGTCTCTCATCCAAGGACTAAACAGGCTGAACCTGCTTAGCTTCTGAGATCAGCCGGGACTTGATGCTAGGGTGCTATGGTTTCGTTAAGTAATAAAATCAGTATTTACAATTTCAAAAGTCAATAGAGTAAAATTGGACTACTACAAATAATTAACTGAAAGGGAGGAAAAGAAAATGAGTGTTGGCAAGACAAATAGAAAAAGAAAGGAATATTTAAACCAAAACAAATCAATAATTACATTAAATGTAGAAGGATTATCTGCCTCAAATAAAAAGTTTCATATTGTATACAATTTCATATAATTGTTCTACATTCAAGAAACATACAACAAACAAAACATACAACAAACAAAGTGAAAGAATGAAATAATAAATACAAAAGCATAAAGTAATAACGTAAAGAATAAAAATAGAGATTAATAATCAAATATTTTGTTCTCTTTAAAGACTATAAACATCACAATATACTTGAGAGATTATTAACGGAAAACCACAAAGAACCCACTCCCAAAAACCAATCATCCATTGAAGACCATATGAATATCAGAGAAGCACTGACAATAGTGTTTTGTCTGTTATAGGTATGAGTTGACACAGACTGGGCAGCACCTAACAACAACAACAAGGAACCATTATCAGGAAGGTAATGGGATCATACATGTTGGTATTATAGATATTACAAAAACAAAAATGGACAGCACATTTATAGATATATTTTAAATTTTAGGATATCACAATCCTCTGCAAAAATATAGCATCAAAATGTATTGAAATGGCCGGGCATGGTGGCGCAAGCCTGTATGAGATGCTATGAGCCCAGCGGCTTGGGAGGCGGAGACAGGAGGATCACAAGTTCGAGACCAGAGGCAGTCTGCATAACTTAGCAAGACCCTGTCTCAAAAAGTAAAAAAAAAAAAGGGCTGGAGGTGCAGCTCAGTGGTCCAGCACTTGTAAAGCATGCAAGCGGGAGGCCCTGGGTTCAAACCCCGGTACCAGCAAAAAAAAAAAAAATGGTATTCAAACATGCCAGGCATAGTGACATTCACCTATAATTTCAACTTTAAGGAGATAGACAAGAGGATAGTGATTTCAATGCCAGCCTGGATTATCAGAGAGGTCCTGTGTCAAAAAATAGACTAAAACAGAAATAGAAAATTATAAATATATTTATATATTACACAAGTTCAATCAATACTTAATACTTGTTTCATAAAGAAAGCTTAAATTTAAAAGAGTTTCACCTGTGTATGTCAGTAATCATTGAAGGAAGAAATTATTTCAGTCTTCCACACAATCTTCCTTCTTTTCATTTCATTAATTTCAAGATAGGAAGAACAGTACAAGTCAGGAAAATTACATCCATTATTACCCAAGAAAGTAAATGATAACATAAACATAATATAAAGCAATTGAATCCAGAATTATATAAAAAGCTTATATCATGAATGCAATTACTTTACACTACAAATTAGT
>VMDO01037238.1:0-14485 GCA_007922755.1 Pedetes capensis | reverse complement strand
ATTTCTCATATTTTTCTCATTTTTGCATGAACAGAATTGCTGTCTCTGTCTCTTTTTCTTTCTCTTTCTCATATGCACGCATGCACACACAGAAACATGCAACCTATCACAGCCCTATTTTCTTTTCCTTCTCCATTATTACTAGTAATCACTACCACAAATTTAGTGTATTGTGTATATATTTAATCCTTTCTATACATTCAAATACAATTACAACTATCAATAATATGTGGTAGAGACTTATGGTTTTCATTCTTGTCAGTAACATTATATCATGGCAATAGCAATTATTAATTTTTTCAGATTAACAAAATCACATTTCTGAGGACTAGTCACATTGGAATATACTAGCTATAGATTTAAATACAGATGATATAGTTCTTTTTTATATTTTGTACTTTTGCCTCACACTATACTTTTCCATTTTTCCAACCTCTACGAAATTATAGAATTTTATATGTACTCTTTATTTTTTTGGAAAGTCTTCTTTGATCATATCTACATGTGCATGTGTTCAGAATTTTCTAAGATACACTTAAAAAGAAAACTACTAGGCTCTAAGGGATATCTATTTTCAGTGTCTTGTATGCTGCCAAATTGTTTTACAAAATGATTGTATCAACTCACATGGCAGAGTATGAAAGATCTCTTTCCTCACAGCCTGGGTAAATCTGGGTGTTTCACACTTTATGATATTTTTCCAACCAGATGTCAGTAAAATGTATTTCACTGTTCTGTCAATTTTCTTTTGATTCATTTCTAGTAAATTTGTACATTTTCTCATGTATTTTTGGTCTCAAGGCTTCCAACTCTACACTCCACCAACCTTGAATCACAGGATAATCCTCTCTTGCCATTTTTAGATTGGTTTGACTCTAATTCAGAAAGAGTTCTTGGTGAACTTACATGATAAATCTGTGTCTTTTATGTACAAGCAAATATTTTCCCACACAATAAGGCATTGTTTACTTTATTCATTGTTTTATTTTTCAGTTCACAGGTTTTTCACGCTGAGGTACTCATATGTCCCCAGCCTTCCCTCTTCGTCTAATCCTTTCTCCTTTGTGTTTGAAAGGTCCCTCTCTAGCTTCACATCATAAAACCTTTCTGTCTGATGGACTTTTTTTGTTTGTTTTCACATTTAAGTTCTATGCAGTATGGAATAATATATTTCTCATTAACTGTTTGAATTATTTTATGTATAGAGAAAAACTAACTTAACCTAACGTATTGACAATTGCATTATTTTTCTCAGTTTTATAACGCCAATTTACTAAAATCAAAAAGTGTGTGTAGCCAGGCGCGGTGGCACACGCCTGTAATCCCAGCAGCTCTGGAGGCAGAGGCAGGAGGATCTCAAGTTCAAGACTACAGGCAGTCTGCATAACTTAGTGAGACCCTATCTCAAAAAAAGTTAAAAAAAAAAGGGGGGGGTTAGGAGTGCAGCTCAGTGGTCCAGCACTCGCAAAGCATGTAGGCACGAGGCTCTGGGTTCAACCCCAGGATCCCCCCCCCCAAAAAAGTGTGTATGATCATTTTGTTTACCATAGTTTCATTATGTCTTAGCTGATTAATCCAGTTTCCTCTACATTTTCTTCTATATTTAAATTCAGAATTATCTTGATTTTTAAAATATTATCTTGCATTTTAGTAATAATGAGTCATGTTTCATGAGCAAAATTTCACTGCATTTTTTGGTATTACATTAACTCATTGATAATTTAGGGGATAGCTTATATTTCATATGGTCCCTTTTCTGAATCAATATGTATTTCTTCCTATAATTATGAATAATTTATTATGATTAAGAAAAGGACTTTTAAAATGGATTTCCTTACTGGTTATTGCTGATACGTAAGAGTTCTGTTGATTTTTGAGGCAGATGGCTTATCTCAGGGCACATTTCTGGGCTAACTTGAGAGATTTAAGAAAATGCACATGCTCCTGGATTTTCTATGTAGATAATCATGTTCTGAAAATAATAACAATCTGAAGATACCATTTTTCCTCATTATCTTTTTGCTTGTCATATATCATTGGCTAGGAGATACATTAGCATGTTGAATAGAACTGGTAATGATAGTCATTTGTGTCTTTTTTCCAATTTATTAGAAATTATCCTGTCTATTGTTCAATGTGTTGATAGTTGAGATAATTAGGTCAATGTACTTTATCAAGTTAAGGAAGTTTCTTTTTAGTTCTATTTTGTTAGATTACATGAAAATCACCCACAGTTGACTTTCTCTCTTGCTTTGCCACATTTGGGCTGGGAGTTAGCTCAGTTGGTAGAGTGCTGCTCTGCAGACCTTGAAGTCCCGGATTCGACTCCCAGCACCGCAAAAATGGGAAAAGGACATGGCAATCCACTCCGTAGGCCACCCTGAAACAATCAGCCATTGAAAACCTATGAGTGTCGCTATGAGTTGGACATGACTCAACAACGGCACCTGACAACAACAACAAGTAGTGAAGCACTGACACAATGCCAGCCAAGGCATAATGTCAGGGAGTGTTTCATTCTGTTGTACATAGGATCGCTATGAATCAAACCTGACTCGATGGCACCTAACAACAACAATGAAATATAACTTGAAAGTCCTGCACTAACGTTTATAAGTCTGATTGACCTATAATTTTAATTTTCCTTCTTGAACTGCTCTTACTTGAATCTGATATTCGTATTTCATTGTTATCTTAAAGAGACTAGAAATGTGTTTCTTATTTTTCTATTTTCTGAAGCTATTTGTAAAACAGAGGGACTTTTATTTTCATTCACTTGTAGAAAACAGTAGAAAATTCCTGGGTCTAGTAGCTTAAAATGCTTGGAATAAAATCCTAAATCTTTATTTTTAAATTTAATATCTCTAATACTAAACTTTCTAGAATAATTTTCTTTTTCTTCTTGATTCAGTTTTGGCAATTTATTTATTTATTTTACATTTCCAATTTTGTCCAATTTTTCTTATCCATTACCATAAAGTTATTCTGATATTTTATCAACCTCTTCTGATTTATTATTATCTATTCCTCTCTATTCTTTTAAACATTTAAAATAATTATTATTTCTTGTTTTTTCTTGAACTGTATTGTTTATTTTTTAATCACTCTTTCTATGAAAGTCTGAAAGTTTTGTTAGTCACTTCTAACATATATGTATATTTTTAAAATTCAACATTTTCTGCTTTTCTGTTACTGTTTCACTCTTGGAGCTTTACTTTCTACTTACTTTTAAAATGTTTTTTCTGACATTTCTTAGTTCAATGCTTAGCTCATTAATTTTGAATATTTTTGTTTCTAAAATAATTCCATTCATTATCTACATGTGTCTTTAAATGTTAGTTTACCTGCAACCTGCACTTTTTGATATACAATTTCATTTTCATTAATTTCTAAATATTTTGGTAATTATGACCTTCCTTTCTCTTTTATTTTGATATGTGATGATTACTATACACTGCAAAGTTCAAGATGCAAAGTTCACCTTTCAGTTCTTTCAAAGCTCTTGGTCAACTGATCCATGACTGTTCCTTTAGCCTAGGCATTTCTCAATGGCAGGAGCTATCTTCCCTTAATACGCTGCCTCAGGCCCTGGTATAGCCCTGAGCCTACATTATAGACACAGATAAATAGTTGCCAATTCCTCAGACCCACTCATACATTGATTCATTCACAAATTCATCCAATCATTTAATAAATATTCCTGAATTTCTGAGAAGGCGATAATGGGGAATGTTCTAAGCACTTTGGCATCCAGCAATTGAGACATGATCTCATCTGTTTAATGGGATAATTCAAAGATAGATCACTAGGCAGATGACATTTTCTTCCATAATTATTTTCTCCGAACCTTTCATTTTGTTATTTTGGCTTCTGGTTGGCAGCATCAGAGTCTATTATAAATTAATAATGCAATATCTGGGAAAGAAGGGCTTGCAGATCCTTTTAGCCTCTCCCTTTGTATGGATATACATATAAGCCTACTTTATGTAGTTGGGGTCTGTTTTTCACTCTATTGCCTTTGAAATTGTCTAGTTTTTCAAACTGCTATCATCTGGACACAAACTTAGGTTAAAAGAGATAAAAATACAAGATAATTAGGTGGAGTTCTGGGGAATGGTATTTTGTTAAAGATTCCCAAATGATCATCGAGTATGCTGTAATGTATCTATTGATTAAACTACTGCTTACTGCCTCTTTCTACCTTTATTATTAGGTTCTTTACCATTTCTTTGTGGTTTCTGGTGGATTCAACTGGAGCAAAGATTGAAAGTTTTACATGTGAAATATGCATTCATTAGTGACAAGGTTTCCATTTGTTTTAAAGCAAGCATTCCTGTTATAAAAACTGCTTGTTTTTACTTAAGTCTGAGATGAAGAACCAGCTACTCTCGGCTGTCTGCTTTGGGAATAAGCAATGGGTCAGAACCTTACAGTCTGCTTTCTAGACTGGCAGTTCAGGTCCTCATGGTGGATCTCAGAGCCTTCAGAAACCTAAACAAGCTTGTCAGCATATCCCTGGGGCACCTGAGTTCTTGCTTCTGTGGTCAAGCAATGAGCCTGAATAGCAGAAGTGTACTTTTATTATGTTTCCACTGTGTTCACTACTGGGGTCAATGCCAAACTTTGAAGCCTGGATATTCATGATACATAACTTTGGACCAAAAGGTGAGGCAAAAGCAGGGTTGTATTGTCCTTGCCATTTGACACTCAGAACTTAATAAACAAGCCTCTGTTATAAAAATTAAATAAAATTTAATTTAATTTTAAAAAGTAAATGGGATAATAGCTTCTTTTCCCATACTAGTTCAGTCATACAGAATATTCTCTATCCAGAATGTTTAGGATTGGAAGTCTTTAGGATTTTGGATATTTTTCATATTTTTAAAATATTCCCATATTTATAATGAGGAATCTTGGGGATGGGACCCAAGACTAAGTGCAAAATTCATTTATGATTCATTATATGTATAACCTGAAGGCAACCTTGTATAATATTTTTATTGCACTTTTGTTTAGACTTTGACCTATCACATGAGGTCTGGTGTGGAATTTTCCACTGTGGTATTATGTCAGTGCACAAAAAGTTGTGGATTTTGGAACATTTGAGATTTGGGGATGTTTGACTTAGTGATGCTCAATCTGTAGCTACTTTACCAACTGAAAGATTAGTAGCAGTATGGTTCTGATTATCCAGATTCTATAAAAGACTCACTAATCAATGTTGAAGAAGCTTGTGTAGTCTACAAGTCAGGACTCCTCAAAAGTCACTGCAGGATCAGCCACCATGGTACATTAAGGGTCCTCTTACATTATTGCCTGCAGCCATACTACTCTGGTGTCTGATGCCATCAGACCTCAGAAGCTAAGCAGGGTCGGACCTGGTTAGTGCTTGGATGGGAGACCACCTGGGAAAACCAAATGCTGTAGGCTTGGAAGAAGGACTCAGCAACCCACTCCCAAAAATCAATCAGTCGTTGAGAACCCTATGAATAGCAGAGAAGCACTGACAATAGTGTCTTATCTGTTGTACATAGGGTCACTATGAGTAGGACACTGACTCATTGGCACCTAACAACAACTGTCACAAGGAAAGTGCATCTTATTGAGACAATACTTTTTTTAAAAGAATCAAATCAATTATTACAGTTTGAATATGATATGTCCCTCACAAACTAAAGAATTTGAACACTTGGTCCCCAACTCTTGGTGCTATTTGGGGAAATTATGGAAACTTTTGGGGGTGGAACCTGGCTGAAAGAAGTAGGTCACTGGTGGCAGGCCCTTGGAGGTTTATTATCCTTAGCTTCTTCCTGTCACTTTCTCTGCTTCCTGATCCACCATGATAACAGTTTTGCCATCTCTCCTCTGGCACAAAGAATTGGACTCTCAAACTGTGAGCCAAAGTAAATCTTTCTTCCTTTAAGTTGTTTCTGTTGGGTATTTGGTCACAATGATGAAAAGAGTAACTAATACATCAGTGTTAATGAAGGCAGAACTACTGTTATTTGGAGGAATCATCTGGTAGGGGGTTGATGTCTTCCAAACAATAAATTCTGTCTTCCTTCTGAATCAGTTTTTGAGAAAAATTTATAAAATGCTATTCTTGGAGATCAAATATGGTCAATTATAAATAGCTGGAATCATCTCCAAATAATTTGCTCCAATTATATCAACATTCTCACTTGAACTTTCTGTACACTTACTAAAAGAAAAGCAGCATCTTTATATACAAATATGGCAATTTGAGGAAATTCATTCATATAGCTAATGTAAACAGTTTTGCTTTATTGTTGCAGTTACAAAATCAGATTCCCCAATTATCCTTCTTGTAGGAACTTATTTGTTAAGTAAACTGTTGTCCACTACTTCCTCAGCCTCACTCAAAAAACATACTTCCTGAACAATTAGAGAATTACAGATTTGGAAAGGAGATTAAAGTTCATCTAACCAAACCAACTACTAATGAAAGCCACTCTTTCTTCTGAAAACTATGCCTATTTTCCAAGGACTCTTTTGCAAATATCATAATGTGTAAGCTGTTTGGTGAAATACATGAATTTAATCACATTTTAACTATGTTCATTGCCATCCAATATATTTCTTTTTTTCTTTTCTTTTCCACAGTGCAAACCAGCTGTGATCTTACATCAATAAACTTATTCCCAAAGTGTCTAGTTCATTTAAGGCTTCTATAACAGAATATTACAGAACAAGTAATTTATAATGAACAGAAATTAGTTGGTTCATAGCTTTGGAGCTGGCAAGTCCAATATCAAGGTGCTGGCATTTTGGGAGGACCTTTATGCTATATATTACTTGAATAAGGCATCCCATGGCTAAATAGCAAAGAGAAGGTGAAGAGAGAGACAGAAAATGTGACTGAAATCCCTTTTATAAAGAACCCACTCTGGAGTTAATGAACCCATTCTCAGGAAAACAGCATTAGCCCTCCCATGAAGGCAGAGTCCTGACAGCCAAATCTCCTCTTAAAATCTCACCTCTTCATATAGTCACAGGGTAATTAAATTTCAACATGAGTTTTAGAGGGAACAAACATTCAAATCATAACACAAGGGTAAGCAAGAAATATGCCAGAAAGTATAGAAAGTATTACTAAAGAATCCTGTCACACCAATGAATAGTTTTCACGTCTGTAGTTATTATAGTTTAGGGTTCTTCAGTTTCACAGATGCAGAGATTTCATTTTATCCATTGCCAGTTCCAGGCCGATTTGGCTAGAAAGATTTGAGGTTATGTTTTTAACCCTGAGAAGTAGTAGTGGTCCCTGGGGTTGGTTAGGGTAGGATGGCTGGTGAACTTTGAAACATTAGTTCTGAGAATGGGATACTTGATTAATATCTAGCTTAAAACTTCCATTCCTGTTCCAAAATGTCACTTCAATGCACCATCGGTTATTTAGTTCAGACTGCACTAAAGACCAATTAGCTCTTCCTCTTGTGAGGTAGACATCCATAAAAAAAGTCTACCTTATCCAAATGGTAAGACAATCTATCTATATACCCAACAAAAGTTTGAAAATGGCCTATCCTGAATTATTGTGAGAACTTACTTCTTAAACTTTGACTTTTAATAATAAGAGGGAAACACATTAATCTGACAAAAAATGTTCTCAGAAGAAACTATGAAAGATTTATTATCCTTATTTTCACTGGTTATTGAAATTCATATTGTTTTGTTCTTAGGATATAGAGTTGTTTGAATTAAGACTAATTTATTAATTTAGAGAATGCCAATTACCAGTTTTTAGAACAGACCTACTCTATAATTTACCAACTTTGATCATTGATTTATCTTCCCAAAGCTTCTTTAATAATGACTATTTAAACCATAGTTCTGGTATTGTTAAAAAAAATGAGTAAACCATTTTTAAATAATTGTTGTTGCTGTCATTAGGTGCCATGGAGTCCGTATCTGACTCATAGTGACCCTACATACAACAGCTAATGTGGTGCTTCTCTGCTCTTTATAGGATTGTTAATGGCTGATTGATTTTTGGGAGTGAGTTGCCAGATCCTCCTCCCAAGCCTATAGCACCTGATTTTCTCAGGCAGTCTCCCACCCAAGTACTAACCAGACTCGACCCTGCTTAGCTTCTGACATCTGATGGGATCAGTCACCACAGTGGTATGACTGCAGTTTTTAAATAATTAGTATTTATTTAAAGAGACTATGATGTTTCAAAATTTTTTATTTGAATGTGGTGAATGGAAAACTGTAAATAACGTGTTTAATCTCAATTTTGTCAAAAGTCATTGCATATCTGTGTATGTATGTGTTTAAATGTGTATACTCTTGGTAACCATGGAAACAAGCAAAACAAGTCCTAAAATTGGGGAAATTTTTGTTTACCCAATGGGGAAGGGAGACGGAACTCATCCTAAATAAGGAAGTTACAAATGAAACAGTGGAGATGTTTTGAAGAAAAGAAAAAATGGAGCCAGAAATCTAAGTAACTGAGATGATTATAAATCATATATACTCATAAGTTGTGTTGTTGTTAGGTGCCATCAGTCGGTATCCCGATTCATAGTGGCCCTACGAAAACAGACAAAAAACTATTGTCAGTGCTTCTCTGCTATTCAGAGGGTTTTCAATGGCCGATTGTCTTTTGGGAGTGGAGTGTTTACAGTACCTGGTATTCCCAGGTGGTCTCTCATCCAAGTACTAACCAGGCCCAACTCTGCTTAGCTTCCAAGATCTGATGGGATTGGAGGTCACAGTGGTATAGCTGCAGGCTTATGTTCATAAATATAAACCCAACAATTATAAGACCATGCTGTGGATTTTCTAGGCTTTTAAGAAACATGATTTCCTCTGTGTTTTAGTCTCTAGGAAGCTTAGAGTCAGATTTATAGCTCTATTACCCATGGTAACTGGTCTTATATATGATACACAGTTCTGAATGTGACTCCTGCTCTAACCTCACAGTTGCTAACCTGGAGCTTCCATTTGTCCCAGTACATTGAGTTAATACATTAGTCAGATGGTGTGTCCCTGTGGCAAAACACCTGATAGAAACAAATTTATGGAAGAGAAGGTTTGGGGGGGCTCACTGTTTAGAGGACTCAGTAGTTCATGGTGGGAGGCATGGTAGAGCAGCTGGGAGCAAGCCAGCTGGCTGGGCCTATGGCAGAGAACCTATGCAGGGTAGATCAGCAGCAGAGAGAGGTACTGGAACCCGGGATCTGAGTAAAACTTCCAAAGGCTCAACCCCAGTGACTCACCCCCTAAAAGCTAGGTCCTACCTCCTAAAGTTCTATAACATCCCAGGATAGCACCACCACCTGGGGAGAAGATATCTAAACACATGATCTTTGAGGCACATTTTAGATTCAAGACATAACAGTTAATTATTATATTTTGTTACATCTTTTTAAATAACTGACACAAATTTCCTAAGGAGAAATGATGATTATTAGTAAACAAATATGAGCTTTCATGTGCATCTGTCCAAATACAACCTATTGGACTTCACCAATAAATAAACATACTTGGCTTATCTACACACACGATGTATTTGCTTATAACATTGCCTCCTTTCTTCTTTCTATTCTGAAGAAGGGCTAGCTGGCAGATCAAAGTGCTATTTTAAAATCAGAAAGATATTTTTACCTCCATGTATATCAATAACCCTGACTCCTCTTTTAGGCCTATAATAAGTAGAGATGGGCAGAGCCTCCAAATGAGTTCCTCAAAATATACACACTGAGTGAAGGATGCTAATTTAAGTAGCTTGTGTGAGACCAGATCCCAGGAAGAACAGTGAAGGAATGGTGAGAGAAGAGAAGCAGGGTAATATAAAGTATATAAATGAGTTGGTTACTATAAGGGGTAGCTAGGCTTAGTCTCAGGGAGGCTCTCTGGATGACGGCTACAATGTATCTTTGTTGTTGTTGTTAGGTGTGGTCGAATCGGTATCCGACTCCTAGAGACCCTACATACAACAGGGGAAACACTGTTGTCAGTGCTTCTCTGCTGTTCATAGGGTTTTCAATGGTGGATTGATTTTGGGAGTGGGTTGCGGGGTCCTTAGGTGTCCTAACCAGAAGAGTGAGGAAGGTGGATTATTCTTTTATCAGTTCCCACCTATCATTGATTGAACACTGTTCAATCAATGTTCCATGGAGTACTGGTTTCCTGACATTTGCAGCCTGCCCTGTGTGGGGTTGGGACAAACTCCAAGATCTCTGCAACATCCATCACAGGTGTTTTCAAGAAGCCTTTTGGTAGAAAGGCTAGTTCACAGGGCATATGAGGATGGCATCAGCCATGATTGCTACAGGAAGCACAAGAAAGAGCCAGAGGCAAAGGAGTGTTCATCCCTTGCATAAATTGGTGACTTGTATTATTTGGTTTTCTTTGGAGAAAAGGCAAGAAGTGAACAGTGCCTCAAAGAGGATGATATCATGTTTTCTGTTCTCTTTGTTGTTTGTTATTGTTAGGTACTGTCAAGTTGGGTCTGACTCATAGTGATCCTCACAGGGTTTTCGATGGCTGATTGTTTTGGGATTGCTTCAGGAGTGGATTGCCATGTCCTTCTTCCGTTTTTATGTTTTTGTGGTTCTGGGGCTCAGAGAGTACAGAGCAGCACTCTACCAACTGGGCTACACCCCAGCCCTTGCTCTCTTTATTTCAAGTTATATTCTTGCACTACTTGACATATTCAGACATTAGTGCAGGAACATATTTCAAAATCAGATGTATGAAGTGTGATGAAAAAACATGGTATGTTTAAATAAAAAAAATTATTATGGTAAAAGACCCATTACCACAAATCCCCTTCAAGACATTCCCTCTGCCTTTGAACACATATGTCCCGTCATGCTTGCCACTTTCTGAAAAACTTCTGGAAGTCTTCTTTCACGAGTGCCTTTAGCTGTGTGGTCATGAGTTGTTATTGTTAGGTGCCATCGAGTCGAGTCTGAATCATAGTGACCCTATGTACAGCAGAATGAAACACTCACCGATTCTGTGCCAGGCACACGATCTTATTTATGTTTAAGCCCATTGTTGCAGACACTGTGTCAATCCATCTGGTGGAAGGTTTTCCTTTTTTTCATTAACCTGCCACTTTCCAAAACATGATGTCCTTCTCCAGGGATTGTTCCCTTCTGACTACATGAGTATCCTTCATCAATTCAAAACATTTACCTTTCATGATCATTTTGATTTGGGGGAAGAACCAGAAGCCATATGGTGCCAAATTTGTTTAATAAGGTGGATGAGGACTCACTGTAATGTTTTTACTTGACAGAAGTGATGTGTGACATGGAGCATTCTCATAATGGAGGATGAAACTAAAGACACTCATGAACATGTCTTTCACTGTAATTTAAATTTAAACATTCATCATACATTTTATTCACACCTCATAAAGGCCTCTTAGACTGTCGCGCTGGCATGTTTCTGCAGCCTCTTTTTAATAGTCTAGCTTGTGGAGAGTCAAATATTGCCAACAGTCTTGAAAACTATGGCGAGAAGAGAGAGCAGTAGAATGGGTCTTTTGTCTGCCTTCCTGTAATGTCTTCTTTCAAAACTTTCCACAAGACATAGTCATCCAAATTCCATCTGGTTCACATGCATTGTAGCATGGTCAATCTTTGCTCCATCTTCTCCTGAGATAAACTTCTGTCTAACTTTTCTTAATACCTTCTGCTCTGATCCCTTTATATCTCCAGCAGTCAGTTGCTGTCAAACTTGTGGGAAATAAAAGGTTTTTACAGATGCTGGGAAAAGATCAGAGGCACAAACCTAGTTTAAAATTCCAAAATCGATATTTTTTTTAAAGGGGGATGAAAAACCCCAGGAAACCTCCAGTTTGTCTAAGAAGTCTTTAGTTCAAAGGTAATAATTCAGGGATGAATCTAAAGATCTCAGTGTCAATAGGATCTAGGTTTGATAGGAAAAGAACGATCTTTTTCAAGGGTATCATGGGACTATTTGACTTTATGACCATTGTACAAGGTGAAACGTGTAAGTAAGGGTGTGGGGCCAATGGTAGAGAGTACAGAGGGAAAAAATCACTCAGTCCCACCCCCCTCCAATGTCTACTCCTTAATTCTTCTGGAGGAAAAAAAAATAACCCAGGATATTAGAGATCTCAGTAGTTTATCCAAAGATTCCATTTTAATACTTAATCAAACTGCTTGCTAGGTCCAAAATAACCAATGACTAAAGGGACTACTGTACTGTATATTTTGAGGATAACTACATGTGGTCCTCAAGATTCCGAGGAACCATTACCTTGTAAGATTCAATCTTCTAAGCAAAGGTACTGACAACTTCATCTGTAGAGTTCACTTGGCTTTTGTCTTGAACCAGATGAGGCTACTTACATAAAAAATTCATCTTCCTCCAATCTGTAGAGACAGCTCTACATGCCAGGTCCACTTCTCTCCACCATGCTGGTCCAGCATGCAGAAGGATCAGAGACTCTACTCTCCAGCCAAATTCTCTTGTTCCTCTATCGATCAGAAACCCTGCCCCGAGCCGTAACTCCTTCACCTTTGGCTTTCTCCAACACTTGGTTTCTCCCCAACCTCTCCTTCAACCTCCACTTAAATAGGAAACTTGCCTGCATGTCAGCATTGCTATCTGGAATCTTTTTGATATCAGGTTATTCCAGTCGTATGTTCTCAGCACACCAGAGGTTTTCTTTTCCTACTCTTCCCTGGGTTTTAAAGCTTGTATAAGCCAAGGCTTCCCCTCTAATCTGTCTTCATGTGACTGGCCAGATGGTAGAATAAATCTTGCAGACAAATGGCCCAGAGTTCTTGATTGCCCATATTGTTCAGGGGTCAGCTCAACACTTAGACCAGAGATCCCTAGAACATGAGGTGCAGTGATTTGATGGATGCTGAATAAGGATGCTGATGACTTGGCACTTATAACACCACCCTCTGCTTCTTAGCAGGGCTCTTAACAGAATTTTCTGATCAATTGAGGTGGACTTTCACTTCAAAGCTAGATAAAGCCACAGAGTTGTTCTTTACTCATTTTTTACAGCTAAGGTCAACAGATCACATTTCAATGTAACCCCCATTATACTCCCAGTTGAAGGCTTGCTGCAGAGGCTAACACTTAAGAGAAAAATCACCCATGAGTTGACTCAGAATTTTATAAGGAAGGACAATACTCCTGGAGACATGGAGGAGGGCAACTAGAGAGAAATAATAGGTAGTCCACATTGAACAATCACTAGGAACAGAATTTCTGTTGTCACAATGCCTCCATAAGCACTCAAATTATTGGTTTTAGCTAAACTCAATTCTTTGACAATCCTGGTTTACCAGCACAGGATTAGGCAAATCAGTTTTTATCAAAAGCTAGGCAAATGCTTGAAAACTTCCCCTCTCGTAAAATATATACTTTCTTTGTGTGTGGGGGGAGGAGAAGAATTTACAAACTTTCTTTGGACCGCTCTATTTAAATAGATGGGAGAAAGGCCTGGAAATCCACTCCCTAAGGCAATCCCAAAACAGTCAGCCATTGAGAACCCTATGACGGTCGCTATGAGTGGGATACCGACTTGATGGCACCTAACAGCAACAACAACAACAACAACAACAACAACATATAAATAGAATCATTTACTTCCCTTCTACTAAATCTTATATGGCCAGCCAGGTATGTCAATCCTACTCAGTAATCCAAATCTGGGAATTCATAGGAAACCAATAAACGGAGGCATAAGTGAATGTGTCTCCCACACGTCTATCAGTTTGCTGCACTATGGGGGCTTGTGGGTTGCTATGAGGCTGAGAGCTATGCCACTGGTACCTCAGATATGAGCAAGGTTACCCATGGTGGACAGGTTTTCACCTAAGCTTCCAGACTAAGACAGACTAGGGAGTAAGACCTGGTGCACCACTCCTGAAACAACTAGCCATTGAAAATCCTATGGATAGCAAAGAAACACTGTCAGATATACTGCCGGAAAATGAGCCCCCCAGGTTGGAAGGCACTCAAAAGACTACTGGGGAAGAGTTGCCTTCTCAAAGTAAAGTCTACTGTGATGATGGAAATGGAGTAAAGCCCCAGGGTGCTCAACTTGCTGATGTGCCACCACTCAAAATGAGGAGAAACAACTGTAGACATCCATTAATAATTGGAACATGGAAAGTACGTAGTATGAATCTAGGAAAATTAGAAATCATTAAAAGAGAAATGAAGCTCATAAACATTGACATTCTAGGCATCAGTGAGCTAAAATGGACTGGCATAGGCCATTTTGAGTCAGACAATCATATGGTCTACTATGCTGGAAATGATAAACTAAAGAGAAATGGGGTTGCATTCATCATCAAAAAAGACATCTCAAGATCTGTCATGAAATACAATGTTGTCAGTGATAGAATAATATCCATACGCCTACAAGGAAGGCCAGTTAATATGACTATTATTCAAATTTATGCACCCACCACTAAGGCCACAAATGAAGAAAGGGAAGACTTCTATCAGCTTC
>VMDO01037237.1:0-14493 GCA_007922755.1 Pedetes capensis | reverse complement strand
TGAAATACCAGGGGCATAGCTTTCAGCATCAAAGCAACACACAATCCTCCAAAGCACAAAAAGGGGACAGACACGTGAGGAGGGGATAGTTAGCATTAGGCCTATTTGAACTGGATAAAATGATCATTAAAGCAAGTCCCTTGGTCACTGTTACGTGGCTAGTAAACAAGAGCTAGGATAGCTTTTTTTTCCTTTCTTGCATACTGTTTTGTCACATAATATGTATTTCATTATCTATATTGCTCTTTGCCTCCCTCTACTATAATGTAAATCCTAAAGAGAAGAGATTTTAATCTGTTTCATTCACCACTGTATCTAGAACAATCAATGCATTGCTTCTAATAAGTTCTCTCTCTCTAAATATATATACATATTTGAATCTATCCATTGATCAATGAGTGTGAAGGGGTACAACATGGAATTCACAATTTAAATGTCATTTTTATTTTAAAATAAATGACCCAAACCATAATTTTTCATTACTTGTTATTAGGTGCCATCGAGTCAGATTTGACTCACAGTGACCCCTCATACTGTTTTCAGGATTATTTCAGGAGTGGGCTGCCATGTCCTTCTCTTGTTTTTGCAATGCTGGGGATGGAACCTAGGGCCTCAGACAGCACAGAGTAGCACTTCACCAACTGAGCTAAACACTAGCCCTTATCACTATTTCTTTCTGTTGTTAGGTGTTGTCCAGTCAGGTCTGACTCTTAGCAACCCTCACAGGGTTTTCAATGGCTGATTACTTCCAGATTGCTTAGGGAGTGGATTGCCACTTCCTTCTCCCACTTTTGCAGTGCTGGAGATTGAACACTTGTCCTCAGAGAGCAGAGCATCACTCTACCAACTGAGCTAAACCCCAGCCCCTATCATTACTTAGCAGATCTCAAATTACAGTTGTTGTTTATTGATAATTTTTAAATTGTTTTAAAAATTAGAAAATTTAGAGAAAATGGTATGATTCCTTGTGAATCACCTAACTTAATTCTTTTTTGTTGATAGCAAATAAATGAAGCATAGATATGCTCAAACTTCAAAATACAAATAAAATCTTGATAGTACCAAGCATCTGCACACTAAAAATGTAAGAGTGTTAACATATCTTGTTTACTGATACTAATAACCAAAACCCATAGGGCACATTTAAGAACTCCCTAAGAACCTTTTTGAAAATAAACAAATCTGTACAGACAATTTTTTTGCTTACACTCTGGAAGGATCAAAGAAGAGATACAACTCTAATGTTAAATTGTAAGATTTACCCTATTCAATCAACTTGACAACACCAAATATCTTTCTACAGATGTGGGATTTTAGGAATTTCTATTCAAAGATATAGGCTTTGAAATTATTTTTGAGCATTGTGATTTTTAGTCCAAAGTAAGCATTTATAAGTTAAAATCAGTTATGTTATGTATTTAATAATGGTATACTCTTTTCATGAGAGACTTTTTGTCACAAAAATATGGATTAGAAATGACATAACCATAAATCTTAAATAGTACATTTGTGTTTAACAAGAAGTAATTTTCCAATGATTTGCTCAGCAAAAACAATACTGTAAAATGTCAAAAAAGAAGGAATTAATAGTTCCAGTGGGAAACAAAAATGACTTTCTTTTTCTAATTACTACAGTAATATTCATACAATATCAAATACATTTAGAAGGCTATTCAGACAGATGTCATAATGGGACTAGAAGGACCTGCTTTTCTTTTTGAAAAATCTTGATTAAGCCACACATTTAAAAAATGAGGTAGAAAGAATCACAATGATCAAATTGTCTGTCTATCGCCTTTCCCTTTTCTTTTAGAAATATTTTGCCATGCAACCAGTTCCTGATTTTCAAAGTGGAGTAGCACTATTGATGCTATTTGTGGGATTCCTTTCTCTTTTCCTTTTATTTATTTCTCTATTGCTTGTAATGATATTTTAGGATTGAGGACATGTAATTGATTTTCTTTAGAAAGAATATTTTTTCCTTGGATACTTAAGCCAAAAGGTAATACCTTAATGGTGCTATGTACAAGCGGGCATGCTAAGGTAAATTTCTGAAAAATAATTTGCTAGATAATTTTATGTTTATTTATTTATTTTATTTGTTTGTTTTATATATAGATATAGATATATGGATATATATATAGCATCACTAGAAGTTAAACCCAGGGCCTTACGCATGCTTTTGCAAGTACTCTACCACTGAGCCACACCCTCAGCTTATTTTTTATTTTTTGAGACAGTCTCATTAAGTTGCACAGGCCCCCATGGCCTCAAACTTGCAATCCTCCTGCCTCCACTGCCCAAGTCGCTGGGATTACAAGTGTGTGCCACCACAATGGACTCTAGATAATCTTAAATACCTAATGGACCAAGGTTGAGACTGTTGATCATTATGGCAAATTGCATTGTTTACCTCATAAAAGGTGCTCTGAATTAAATTTATTCAGTCCATAAATATTAAGTGACTTATTTCCATATGCCAGACACTGTTGTAGGAGGTCAGTATATAAACAGTAGTAAACAAGGTAGACAAAGTCCCTTTTGCCACTGTGCTGACCTTCAAGTAGGGTAACGTAGTTGAATTCTTAAGGACCCTAGAGATAGATAACATTTAAAGGAGAGTAAATAACAGAATGATATGCTTTTATGGTGATAGAGTTAATAAAATAAAATATCATACAAAACTAAATTAAATTTAATTTAATTAGTAATTCTCCTTTCACTCCTTGTTCTTCCTCTTTTTCTTCACACATATTATCTTGTTCATATTTACTCATAAAAAACAAATCGGGTATGCTTTAATAGATGAAAGAACACCTTTTCCCTTATAGATAAATTACATAATCTATAAATAACCTCAGAACCCTGAGAAAATTTGTTACCACTAAACTGAGTCTAAACATCACAGCTCTTTTATGTTGAATTTCTGAAAAGTTGGTAAAGTCACCTAAATGTGTTTAATATTTTAAATGACTCGCAAAGATTGTCTAGAGGAAAATAAAGAGCCTCACTTCCTCATGGATGCTGATCAATCAATTTATCCCTGAGGCAATGATATTAGTATGTCACCTCCATGAATCTTCCTGGGTGATTTGGCATATATAAAAAACAGTATAATCTCTTCTTATTGATTACTGTAGGCTATATTAAAATCAGCATCTCTAATCAATTGTTTAATCCAATAAAAAATAATGGGAAACAGAAAGCATTGGCTCTCTTAAAAGAAAAAAATCAAAGGCAAAGTTAGTCTTCGTCAACTGCTTTTCTTTATGCAGAATGATTTCAACGCCTGGTGAATGTTGGAATAATTAGGCCATCTACTGGCAAGTGGCAAGTCAGCAACATTCACATATCCAAACTCAACTAAAGTCACCTCACTGGCACTTAAGGGCCTCAGGAAATTGATTAGCAGAGGGGAGGATTTTTTCCTGGCCCATATTAACTGGTCATCCTTCATTTTAAATATTTTCAGTTAAAGTAACTTCCTAACTTTAGATGATTTTAATAGAAGGAGGAGCTATAATAGATAAACATAACTCTACTGTTTGAAATATGTATTGACAAATATTTATTGATGGTCTGCTATGTGCAAAGGAGAGTTTTAAACATGAGGGCCACAGTAATGTATACAACACTTCCCTTACTCTTACAGAACTAATACCATAGATAGGCAGGTATTGAAGTAAAAAGTAAAATCTTAATAAATATTTTTCCTAAAGAATGGAAATAACTTAGCTACAGAGTTTTGTTTTTCTTTTTGCTGTTTCCAGTACTTGTGATTGAATTCCGGTCTTCATGAATACAAAGCAAGTGCTCTACTAAGGACTTGCACCCCCAGCCCTTTTTTTTCATTTTTTATTTTGAGACAGAGTCTCCCTAAGGTGCACAGGCTGACACTGGCCTTGACCCACAATCCTCCTGTGTCAGCCTCCATAGTCTCTGTGATTATAGGCCTGCACCATGGCACCCAGCTTTCAGAGTTTTACAGATTACAGTAAAACACACAAACACAAACACACACACACACATATATATACATATATATACACACATATATATGTATATGTATACACACAAATATATATGTATATATGTATATGTATATGTATATATGTATGTAATATATATATATATATATATATATATATATATATATATTATTTGGTTTCTAGAAATAAAGATCAGAATTCTTGAATCTTTGTTCTAATTCATCATTTTGTCTGGCATTGTTAACCAAATTGAATAAATGGTGATCAAATGCACTTTCTGAAAATTCTAAGCCCTTGCTAATTTGACTGACTCTATTTCCAGTGATCTTCACAAATTGTAGTAATCCATGGAAATGATGTCTTTGAACGAGGTATTTTTCAAAGTAGACTTTTTTAAGTAGCAGCAAATAACTCTTCTTTTAGTGTAAAGGGCAAAGGAGGTCCTTCCAGGCTTAAGGATATGTGTATTAAAGTTATCCTGAGAATAACTCACTGACATTACTGCTAAAGTTTATGCTAACACCACCAAACCTGCTCTCCAGGTAAACCGAGGACTTCCATTTTGGAGAGACTTCATTTTGGCACTATTCCCAGGATTATATTCATTCACACAAACACACACACACACACACACACACACACACACATGCAACCACTCTTGCAAGTTCATTTCTAGTTCACAGGATTCTGCAACAGAAACAAATTATCTAATTAATGCTTAAATTACCTAATTAATGCCAAATCACCCAGTTGATATCAATTCTTAAACAGGTTCATTTAGCTGCTGTCAACTTCTTTCTTCCTGGGATTCTTTACATTCTACTCGCTATTAACAGTTATTTCTCTATACATTTCATTCAAAAACAATTCATGTTTCCACCATACTAAGTTAATAAATCTCTTCTATTCATTCATACAAATAGCATTACACTCACTACAAATCTTTATTGTTTGAATGCAATGTGCCAGACTCCCTTTGAGCTTGGGAAGGCATCAGGACATGCCCACCGAGAGAAGAGGAAGAAGGAGATAGTACCTCTACCTCAGGAGAAGGAGAGAGTACCTGCAGTCCTCCAGTCACATTTACATATTTAAAGGAGAAATATTTTCAAAGAGATGTTAACTTAAAATATGTCCTGGACTATGGCTACCAAAGAGAGACTAAAGCTATGGGGCTTTTATTCTTAGTGAATGAGGTACTGAAGCAGAAAAAATAGCAGCCACCCTAGTTACCACCCTAATACAGAAATATTGAACTTTAATGTACCTCCATCACTTATAAGAATGCTGCCAACCTTTGACAGAGTGGCATGCAGCCTGCCTGTCCTCTTGTCTGGGGCACAGGACTATGGAGGAAAAAGTTACCCACAATAAGCACCTTTGGATCAAAAGGAAGCCTTAAAAAATCTCATCCCAAGGCAAGAATACTTGGCTCAGTTATTATGGCAATATTATGAAGGCTGGGGACTGGAGGAGAAATTGCACCATGGGAGAGCAGAGTGTACTTCAATGCAACTCAAGCAGCACCTCAAGATGGTAGTGCCAGGATATACCCAGTTAAATGCCATGTATCATTCCAGGACACCAGCCATGCTAGAGCTGCTATGGGTTGTCAACTGAAGAGTTGCTTACTGGTCTTACTATTTATTGCCACAGCCATACTCTGGCATTTGATCCCATCAGATCTCAGAACCTAAGCAACACTGAGACTGGTTAGTACTTGGATGGGAGATAGCCTGGGAACACCAAGTGCTGTAGGCTTGGAAGAAGGACCTAGCAGCCTGCTACCAAAAAACAATCAGCCATTGAAAACCCTATGAATAGTAGAGAATCACAATAGTGCAAGGCATGGCATAGTATCACATTGAGTTTCATTCTGTTGTACATAAAACCACTATGGTCAGACCAAACTCAACGGGCACCTAACAACAACAACATTAGGTATTAGACATTTTAACTATGGTAAAAGGAGGCAGATTGGCTGCGAGCAATGGCCTACATTTGAGAAATTCTGCAATACTTGGTATGGTTCTTGACATACACACACATACATACGGGTGTTGAAACATTGTATGACTTTGAGCTAAAACATTTCACTTCTCTGGGACTCATTTATCTCTTTCATAGAGATTATAGCAATACTGACTTCTTGGAGTGCTTTTGAGACTAAGGTGAAGTTATGCATGTGAATACACTTTTTATTCATTACATCATTATCCAAAAGTAAAGTACTAAGCATTGGATACTTGATTTGTACTGATAATTCATAAATGTACCAAACGTTAACATTTTAGTTACTAAAATATAATGCTAATTATTTTATTGATACTCTTGTACTGAAGGAACATTTAACAACATAATTTGTAATTGTGTGTGTGTTAATTAACCCCCACAGGGCTTAGATTATATTCAGTTTGAATTGAAAAGAAAATGTGATCCATAAACATTTTTGTTTTCTGACTTTGCCCATGTGGACAAAGGTTGCTTACCACTCATCTATAAAAGTCCAAATCCACCAGTGAGTTATGCAAAATAGTGACAGGTTAACCCACTGCTTCAGTTTCATCTTCATCTTCATCAGTTACCTCTTCATCTTTTAATACATCCCTTTCTAGTACAGATTCCTCATTTTTATCCAGTCTGTGACCTATTATTCTTCTGTGCCTTTTAAACATTTTTAGGTTATATTTCTTATACTCATTCTATTATCTGTTTGGCAAAAAATATCCTTGTTATTCAAGGCCCAGTTCATATCATTTTCTTAGTGAAGGTACCCCTAAATTCCTTATCAGTATTCAAACATTTTCTTTTATGCAGTCTTTCCAATTCCTACTAACCATTAAGCATGATTTTATAATATTTGTTAAAAGGGTGTTTCTTTTTAATCCCTTAGAAGCTAAAAATATTTTGATGAATACTCTTGTATCTCTGTGCTAAATTTGATGCCTAGCTTATAGATCTTATAGTAATTGATAACTAAATACATGTTATAAAAAGTAATTTTATAGTAATTCATCACACTGAATGAGGCTCAAATTTACCTTTTCTTTCTTATTTGTATAGCTGTGGGAAAACAAAGACAAGAAAAGCCTATGGAGAAAGATGCTTATAGCTGCCAAGTATTCAGTCTTCCCCAAAATACTCATCATGGCATAATTAATAGTCTTTTCCAGTTTACAGAGAAGGATTACTGAAACCTAACAGACAGGAGAAATTGATAAGGTGTCATGGCTAGGGTAGTTAACTTTCTCCTTCAGGCTAGTGGTCAATGCAAATGGAGAGGTCAACAAGAGGAGCAAGGATCAATGGAGTTACTGATGTGGTAACTGTCTTTCTAAGGTGGAGGTCTTTCAGAAACATGGATACAGTAAGCAGCTGGTCAGCTAAGACGTAGTTTTGATTTTAAAAAACATGCTGTGTCCAGCCCAGGATGGAAGTGCAGAAAGCTAAGCTATAGTTTATTTCTCCATGTGGAATCAGACAATTTCCTGAAGATCAGTAAGAACATAAGGTACAAAATGCCAAGTTGTGCAAAAATAAAAATGAGCCAAAAAAGCAATTCCTAAAACTTATAACGGTAAATAGACTTCTTAGAATAAGAACAAAAATTCATAGTTTAGTTAGAATATTTAGTACATTTTAATCTGTACTTGAGAAATATTTTTATATACATTTGTTCTAGAGCTCCTAATATTTCAGAAAGAATAATGATAACTACCTATGCCTGCTGTTGTAGCACTGTAGCATCTGATCCCATCAGATCTCACAAACTAAGCAGGATCAGGCCTGCTTAGTACTTGGATAGGAGACCACCTAGGAACACCAGATACTGTAGGCTTGGAAGAAGCGCCCAGCAACTCACTCCCAAAAATCAGCCTGCCATTGAAAACTCTATGAATAGCAAAGAAGCACTGAACAATAGTGTTTCACCTGTTGTAGGTAGGGTTACTATGAGTCAGACACTGACTCGATGGCACCTAACAACAACAACAACAACAACAACCTATGCTAAAACTAAACTTTTCAGTATCCATGGCTAGGATATTTCATCAAAGTTGGATGAAAAGGTATTTATAATCAAATAGTTCTCATCTTCATATGCATATGGTAATGTGTTATACTTACTCATAATTAAAGATTTGACAAAATTATATGCCATTTGCTCATAGAGTACCTAGATTCTTTTTTTTTTAAAAAGACTTCAAATTGAAGTTTCCAATTTGCAAAGTAACACTATTTTTATTAGCAAAGAAGCACTTGACACAGGAGAGGGTGAAAATTTCATTTAGAAGTGATTTTCTTGATACCTCAGAAACTATGTTAGATTCTCTCTGAAAAGAGACTATTGGCTTGGATATAAAGGTCCCCTAAAGTTCATGTATTTGACCACCATCCGGCTGGTGGTGCTATCTTGGGAAGGTATGGAACTTTGAGTGGTAGAAATCAAGTTTAGCAGAAGTGAGTCACTGGAGGTGACCTTTAGAGGTGTTTACCTGGACCTATGCCTTCAGTGACTCTCTCTGCTTCCTGATCATGAAGATGTTAGGTCGTCTGCCATGGATTCCACCATGCCTGTCCTGCCACCATGTCTTCTGCCTCTATGGACTACAATCCTCTAACCCTAAACCCCAATAAATATCTCTTCTCTCATAAATTTGCTTTGTTTGCTTTCTCTGCTACAGCAAAGACAAGCTAATTAATCAAAAAACCATTACAGAACAGTCAGGACATACCTGACATCAAACCTGATGGACATTATCAACTTTGAGTCCACCATGACTACAAAAGTGTGGTGACTGGAACCTTGGGAATTTTTGGTTTAAAGTGGAATTCCCAGTGTGGAAGCACATAGAAGTAGCATGTTATCCCAAACATTCCTGCATCAGGTTCTCTAGAGGCAAATCATGAGATAGGAACTCAGATGCATGGAGTTTTTGAAGAAGGGCTTTTGAGGGGAAAAATATTATAAAGGATTTTACAACACAGAGAATGGAAATAAATTGGGCAATGATGTGGTCCCACTCAACATCTAAATTTGACATGATCCACTGGGAGAAAAGGGATTATGTGGTATAAACTATACTTTGGTCAGCAGAGATTTTCTTCATTGAAGGAAAGGGGCTGGGCTTTTCTACTCTTGGACCCCAACATATGTTAGTCATTTTCCTTGTGGGTGAAAACCTGTTACTGCAATCTCCTAAGCATATCCAATCCAATGATATTTCTCTGGACATATAATCGTTTAAAGTACATTTGAGGCAACTGAGGCATGACCTCAGTGACCCAATGTAAAAAAGCTAGTATAAGCTCCCCAAATCCTCTACAACCAACAAATGTCCACATGCAAAATTTAAAGAATCATTTGTATTTGAATAGATTGCCATTTACCACCATATAGTTAACCTTATAATTTTCTCTTAATTTATTATACATACATATCATAATGCCTCCTCTGGATGTAAGTTGGTATGTGAGAATGCTGTTGTTGTTATTAGGTGTCATCAAGTCACTGTCTGACTCATAGCAACCCTACATACAATAGTAGAAACACTGCTGTCAGTGCTTCTCTGCTATTCACATGGTTTTCAATGACTGATTGTTTTTTGGGAGTGGGTGGCCAGGCCCTTCTCTCTAAGTGAGCATATACCAATTTAAATTATGTTGTTAACAAATTTTAGGACATAGTTATCACCTTAGCAAAATTATTAATTCATTTTATAGAATTGCTGCCATTATGGTCTAGATTTATCATTTCCTTTCATTCTTTAGAGTGAGGATAACTGTGCCCAAAAGTAGATAAATAAGGCAGGATATAAATCTTACATTATGAGTAACTCTAAAATGTCAAAAGTGAGTATTAGATCCAACAATGTAGTTCAGTGGCAGAGATTGTCTAGCATAAACATGGCCCTGGGTTTGATTCCCTAGTACTGCAGAAAAGCAAATGAACAAAAAATAATTCAAAGAGACACTATCAAAATTTATAATACTGGTGTTTTTCTGTACACTATAATGGTCATTGAATTTCAAATTATATAATTGGAAATTGTGTTAGTTTTACCATTGTTGTGACCAAATACTTGAGAAAAACAATTTAAAGAATATATTATGATACCACAAGCCTAACACAATGGGGCTAAGCAACCATGGAGTGAAACCTCTGAAACCATGAGCCCTAATAAACCTTTCTTCTTTATAAGTTAATTATCTTAGTTATTTCAGAAGGGAGGTTCACACTTTACCTACATTCAGATACTAGTTGGGAACTACATACATTCTTTAGTCAGATTGACCATTATAAACCATCATGTTTTCATTTTTTCTTGGTGTAAGAAGTTTAAGGTTAAATTATTAGAAAAACATTTTCCAAGCTTAGTGATTTGTGCCTTTATTTTCTAGCTTAATTTAGCTCTGCTATCAGGTGCCATCAAGCCACGTTGGACTCACAGTGACCCTCAGATGGTTTTCAACGGCTGTTTCGGGATTGTGTCAGGCATGGATTGCCACATGCTTCTCTCATTTTTGTAGTGCTGGGACTTGGACTCAGGACCTCAGAGACTGCAGAGCAGTGCTCTATGGACTAAGCTAAATCCCAGCACTCAGCTCTGCTAGGTATGTTTTTATTTTAAGGAATCTCAGAATTGGTATTCTGGAAGTTGGCTGGTATAAATTTTAAATAAGATATCACAAGTTGGAATAAAGTCAGCTGAAGATCCATGCACTTTGACCTTGGACATCTATGTTGTTGTTGTTAGGTGCCATTGAATCGAGTCCAACTCATAGCGAACCAATATACAACAGAATGAAACACTCCCTGGCCTTGTGTCATGTCCAGCACTATGTTAATTCTCTCTGCTCTTCATAGGGAGAGACATAGAATCTTTGTACATTTTCACTGTATGTACAGCTTTGGATGACATATAGAAGTTACCAAATACATAAGAATTTATTAACTTCCTTGAAAAGAATTCACCATCTAGCAAGAGTTATATGATCATATTTGTTGTTGTTAGGTGCCATCAAGTCAGTGTCTGACTCATAGCAACCCTATGTACAACAGGTAAAACACTACTGTCAGTGCCTCTCTGCTATTCATAGGGTTTTTAGTGGTGTATTGATTTTTGGGATTGGGTTGCCATATCCTTCTCCCAAGCCTATAGCACCTGGTATTCCCAGGCAGTCTCCCATCCAAATACTAACCAGGCCTGATCCTGCTTAGCTTCTGAGATCTGACAGGATCAGATGCCACAGTGCTTTGTCTGCAGGCTATTAGATCATCTAGCCACATTTATATGTTGTGAAAAGTACAAGAGAAGGATGTTTAAGAATGATGTGAGAGCAGAGATTTGAAGAATAATATGTTCTTCAGGATAAAACTAGATTTGAGAAGCTTTCATATAGGTCATTATTTGCAGTAATCCTTAAAGAATAAGATAAGGAAGGAATGGTATAGCAAATAGAATGAGTGAAAAGGTTGCAGTCATCAGAAAATATCTCCAAATAAATTTATCTAAGACTAATGTGAATAGCCCAGGAAAGCTGAAGCATCAAATTTCTGAAAGAACAGAGGCAGAGCATTTTCTGAGGTATAAATACAAGCAGCTAATAAACAGTATTCTTTTCTTAAGGAATTGTCATCAAAATGAAGTATCTTTGGCTACTTTTAGACCTCATTTCTCACAGTTTAAAATTCCACACGTTGTGCATGATGGACCTACCTTGTGTCAGCTGCTGACTCTCTCATCAGAGGAAAGACATGAGTCTTTGATTGAATTTCCCACTGAGACCACATCCAATGAGGAGTGAAAATGTCACCAGGTAAGTATATGCCCCTATTGATAGAAGAATTTAAAAACATATCCAGAAAGGAACTTCAAGGATAGTTTATTTAGAGTTGGAAAGAGAAGAGCATAATCTGATGCTTGGGTAGAAAGGAGATGGAAAAATTAAAGAAGAGAGGATGTTATGCTTCCTGAGATAGAAATCAGAAAGCAGGCAAGTTTACCAGTGAAAGTCTATGAACTGTTCTGGGAGGGGCTTTGGGGATTCTACCTTTTGGCATAGGCTGACTTTCTTAAGTTGGAAACAGGCAGGAAGGATCTTGCCTCAAGTCATGGAAGCACTTGTCTTCAAGTGTAAAGAGTGTTAGTGGCCACTGAACAGGCCATTTAGAAACTAGTATTAACCATGCTATTTGTAAAGTGTGTTGTATATCAGGATAGTGCTGACCACAAATCAAGCATTTATCTCAAGTAAGCTCACATTGACATTTATATCTTAAAAGGTACCTAGGAAGCATATGGCTGCAGATAGCCCATTTAGTCCCTTTCTTGCTACCTAGCATCCCTTATCAGAAAAATTTCCAAGGAAAATTGAATATGCTGTATCTAAAGGAAATATTACCAATAATAGAGACTTAAAAACAAACAAATAAGTATCCAGTCCCTTGTAAGGAGAAGACAGGTTAATACAAATAGTTCCTTGTATTGTATCCCAGGAATATGAAAAGTACTGAGGAAAGTAAGGTGAATATTTATCTTTCTGGTCACAATTTCCCTTAACAAAATCCACACAAACTGAATCCAGCAACATATTAAAAAGATTCTTTACCCTGACCAAACGGGATTTATGCCACAGATGCAAGTCTGGTTCAACATATGGAAACCAATTAATGTAATCCAACATATCAAAAGACTGGCAAAAAAAATCACATGAGCATCCCAATTGATGCTGAAAAGGCCCTCAACAAGGTGCAATACCTTATCATGATAAAATTCCTGGAGAAGGCAGGCATAACAGGCAAATACCTTAACATCATAAAAGCCATCTATGACAGACCTACAGCCAACATTATATTGAGTGGAGAAAAACTGAAACCATTTCATCTAAGATCTGGAACAAGACAAGGATGTCCATTCTCTCCTGTTCCATTTAACATAGTAATTGAAGTCCTCACCAGGGCAATCAGACTAGAGAAACAAATCATAGGGATATAGATAGGGAATGAAGAGGTCAAACTGTCATTATTTGCAGATGACATACTTTACCTAAAAGACCCCAAAACCTCATCCAGAAAACCTTTAAATCTAATCAACTCCTTCAACAAAGTGGCATGATATAAAATGAACACAAAAAAACAATAGCTTTCCTTTACACCAACTGTAAGCAGGAAGAGAAGAAAATTACAGATATAATACCTTTCACGATAACCCACCAGATAATTAAGTACCTCGGAATCAATCGAACCAAAGACCCCACAGATCCTCTACAAGGAAAATTTCAAAATATTAAAAAGAAATTGCAGAGGACACACAAAAAAGTGGAAGGACCTTCCATACTCCTGGATCAGGAGCATCAATATAGTAAAAATGGCTATCCTACCAAAACCAATGTATAGATTTAATACAATCCCCATTAAAATTACAATGACAGACTTTACAGAAATAGAAAAAATGATCCAAAATTCATATGGAGTTACAAAAGACCAAGTATAGCAAAACACTCTTAAGCTGCAAAACTACTGCAGGTAGAATCACAGTCCCTGACTTTAATCTATACTACAGGGCAGTGGTAGCAAAAACAGCTTGGTACTGGCACAAAAATAGGCCTGAAGACACCTGGAACAGAACAGAAGACCCAGAAATACCTCAACACACCTATAACCACCTGATTTTTGACAAAGGAGCAAAGCAAGTAAACTGGAAAAAGGATAGCCTTTTCAATAAATGGTGCTGGGAAACATGGTCTTCCGCATGCAGAAAAATGAAAACTGACCCGCATCTCTCAATATGGATGAGAGTTAACTCAAAATGGATAAAAGATATCAACATAAACCAGAGACTTTAAAACAAGAAGACAAGATAGGCAATATACTCCATCATATAGGCATAGGAAACTGTTTCCTTAATAGGACTCCAATTGCTCAAGAAATTGCAACAATATAGATAAATGGGATTACATGAAATTAAAAAGCTTCTATACAGCAAAAGAAACAATTAACAGAGTCAAGGAAATCCCCACTGAATGGGAAAAAGTCTTCACATCCTATACATCAGACAAAGGTCGAATTACCAGAATTTATAAAGAACCCAAGAAAAAAACTCCCCCCAAAACAAGTAATCAAATACACAAATGGGCAAAGGAACTGAGTAGACAGTTCTCAAATGAAGAGGTCCGTAAAGCCATGAAACATGAAAAAATGCTCAATATCCCTAGCCATTAGGGAAATGCAAATTAAAACAACTCTGAGATTTCACCTTACACCAGTAAGAATGGCCAAGATCAATAAAACAAATAACAACAAATGCTGGCGAGGTTGCGGGGAAAAGGGAACACTCTTATGTTGTTGGTGGAGGTATAAATTGGTCCAACCACTGTGGAAATCAATATGGATGTATCTTAAAAAACTAAAAATAGATCTACCATATGACCTAGCTATAACACTATTGGGAATATACTCAAAGGGAGATGAGTCATCATACCACAGAGACACCTGCATCTCCAT
>VMDO01037236.1:0-14481 GCA_007922755.1 Pedetes capensis | reverse complement strand
AAATCAATAGCTTTTCTTTACACCAATTCCAAACAGGAAGAGAAGGAAATTTCAGGAAAAATACCATTCATGATAGCCCACCAGAAAATTAAATACCTTGGAATCAATCTAACCAAAGACCCTTCCGATCTCTACAAGCAAAATTTCAAAACATTAAAGAAAGAAATAGCAGAGGACACTGAAAAATGGAAAGACCTCCGCTGCTCCTGGATAGGGAGAATTAATATAGTAAAAATGGCTATCCTGCCAAAAGCAATCTATAGATTTAATGAAATACCCATTAAAATTCCACTGACTGACTTTACAGAAATAGAAAAAATGATCCAAAAATTCATATGGAACCACAAAAGACACGTATAGCCAAAACACTTTTAAGCTGCAAATCTAATGCAGGTGGAATCACAATCCCTGACTTCAAACTATACTACAGGGCAGTGTTTGCAAAAACAGCTTGGTACTGGCACAAAAATAGGCCCGAAGACATCTGGAACAGAATAGAAGACCCAGATATACCTCAACACACCTATAGCCACCTTATTTTCGACAAAGGAGCAAAGCAAGTAAACTGGAAAAAGGACAGCCTTTTCAACAAATGGTGCTGGGAAACATGGTCATCCACATGCAGAAAAATGAAAGCAGACCTGCATCTCTCAATATACATGAGAGTTAACTCAAAATGGATAAAAGATCTCAACATAAAACCAGAAACTTTAAAACTTATAGAAGGCAAGGTAGGCAATACACACCATCATATAGGCATAGGAAAGTATTTCCTTAATAGGACTCCAATTACTCAAGAAATTGCAACAAGAATAGATAAATGGGATCATATGAAATTAAAAAGCTTCTGCACAGCAAAAGAAACAATTAACAGACTCAAGGAAACCCCCATGGAATGGGAAAAAATCTTTGCAATTTATACATCAGATAAAGGTCTAATTACTAGAATTTATAAAGAACTCAAGAAAAAAACTCCCAAAAAACCAAATAACCCAATATACAAATGGGCAAAGGAACTGAGTAGACAGTTCTCAAATGAAGAGGTCCATAAAGCCATGAAACACATGAAAAAATGCTCAGTATCCCTAGCCATTAGGGAAATGCAAATTAAAACAACTCTGAGATTTCACCTTACACCAGTAAGAATGGCCAAGATCAATAAAACAAATAACAACAAATGCTGGCAAGGTTGCGGAGAAAAAGGAACACTATTACATTGTTGGTGGAGCTGTAAATTGGTCCCTGTTGTACATAGTTGGATACCAAGTTGTCAGCACCTAACAAGAAGAAGAAGAATTCAGAGACCCTTGAGGGCAAATCCTTTTGTTCCCTAATATATCTCTGATATCTAGAAGAATGTCACAAGTACACAGGAAGCACTTAAGCAGTTCTTGAGTGAATGCCTCGCTGAAGGACCCGGCTTGAGACTGACCACCCCTGGGTTCTTAATTCTAATTCCACTCACCAACAGTTTGCACTTGGGCAAGTCATCTCACCTAGGAGTGCCAGTTTCCTCATGATAAATGCTGTGTGAGTTTCTAGAGGGTTATAAATTTATGTTTTTGGGTTTCATCTTGTGTAAGATTTGTGATGGCTGTATGAAATCCAACATCCATCTTCCAAATGAGAAAATTTAAGTTCCTAATAAGTTATGACAAGTTCCACATGAACATGTTGATGTTTCCAACCAATAGATTTTAAAAATAAGAAAAAGAACACATAACATGTGCCTAAGGCATGGGAGTATTAGACTCCCCAACTGACAGATTTTTCAAGGACTTTTACTAGGTCCTTAGCATAGCTTTATGTAACACTGACTCATCTGGTGAATTTAGGTATTTCCTTTTTGCTTCTCAGTTTCATTGTATCAGGAAGAAAGTGTGTTTGGTCCCCCTACTACATCTTGAACTCCTTTCTAATAATGTCTGTTGCTTTTAAGGCAAAGGAAAACAGGCCTCAGGCTAAAAGTTTCAACAAACAATTGATTCTGGGGCCTGGAGAGTCAAGTGTCTTTCCCAGCAAATTAACGTTAGCACTTGTATAAGAATGAAAGTCTCTGTCTTTGTTTGTTATAAGAACAGGAAATTCTTCCAAAATGCTGCCTATATACCAGTTGCTTTGCCAAATCCTTTACGTTTGTTCTCGTTTAATCCTCACAACTCTAAGAGGTACTCTTATTACCCCCAAGTCTAATGAGCTTTTCCAGATGTACACTGCCTTACTTGGCATCTGAAAATCCATCTCTGTTATTTCCATAGATGGGGAAAGAGAAGAAGTAATAGGAGGTGGAGAGAAGACACAAAGCTCTCAGGTGCATCAGAAAGACAATATAACCATAGTAGTTAAGGAAATGACTCAGATTTCAGACAGGTCTGGGTACTACTAGCTTTTTCATTGCCTAGCCATATAACTTTAATGAACTTGTTTAACCTCTCAGTTTCCTAGTCTAGAAGATGGGCATTAAAATATTCCTCACAGGTTGCTTGGGGAAGACTAAATAATAAAGTATGTAAATGTTAGCTACTAATCATAATTCACAAGGGGAGGGAGTCCCTACTCTTGACACTGAAAACCTTTTGTTAGAGCTGTTGTAAGAAAGTACAGGACTTAAACAGAAGTTTATTTCCTCATTGTTCTGGAGGCTAAAAGTCCCAGGTCAAGGTGTTGGAAAAGTTGGTTTCTTGTGAGGCCTCTCTTCCTGGCTTCTCCCCATGTCTCCACATGACATTCTCTTCATATTGTGTCCAGATTTTCTCTTCTAGGAATAAAGTCACAGTGGATGAGGACCTACCCTAATCACATCATTTTAACTTAATTGCCTCTTTTAAATATATTTACATTGTGAGATACAGGGGGTTAGGGCTTCAATATGTGAATGTGGGGGTGGGCAAAAACTTGGAGCTGGGTGCAGTGGTGCATGTCCATAATCCCAGGGACTCAGGAGCAGACTCAGGTGGATCATGAGTTCAAGGCCAGAGGCAGCCTGCGCAACTTAGTGAGATCTTTTCTCAACATAAATAAAAAGTGGGTTAGGGGTGCAGCTCATCTACAGCCGTACCACCTTGGGATCTGATCTCGTCAGATCTTGGAAGCTAAGCAGGGTCAAGCCTGGTTAGTCCTTGGATGGGAGACTGCCTGGGAACACCAAGTGCTGTAGGCCTGGGAAAAGGACTTGACAGCCCACTCTCGAAACAATCAGCCATTGAAAACCCTATGAAGAGCAGACAAGCACTGATAATAGTGCCAGGAATGGCACAGTGTTGGGTATTGTTTTGGCTGTTGTACGTAGGGTTGCTATAATTTGGACACAACTCAATGGCACCTAAAAACAACAACAACGACGACAACAGGGGTATGGTTCAGTGGCAGAGTGCTTGCAAGGTATACATGAGGCCTTGGGTTCAGCCCCCCGGTACTTCAAAAAAGGGGAAAAAAAGAGAAAATTTGGGTTCACTTGGGTCTACAGAATAGTTAAGAAAATAAATTTTTAGCAGGTAGTCATAGCCAACTGGTTAAGGCAATAGACTTGAAAATAAGTTGCAATCATTGGGACGGTTCATTTTCTTCCAGTCTTTTTTCTGTGCATAGTTATACAGACTATATATGCAGTTCTGCATTCTGCTTATTTTGCTTTACTTCATAGCACAAGAACTTCCCTGTATAATTTTAAAGCTCTGGTAATAAGTATCACTTTGCATAGCTAGATAAATAACCTATGGAGTAAGTTCTTCATAGATATTTAACTTTACCCCTATATTTAAAATGATTTAACCTTTGCTATATATCACTCCAGCCTGCAGCTGTAGCGCTATGGCATCCAATCCCATCAGATCTTGGAAGCTAAGCAGGATCAGGCTTGGTTAGTACTTGGATGGGAGGCTGCCTGGGAATGCCAGACACTGCAGGCTTGGGAGAAGGACCCAGCAACCCACTCCCTAAAATCAGTCTGCTATTGAAAACCCTATGAATGACAGAGAAGCACTGACAATAGTATTTTGACTGTTGTAAGTAGGGTGGCTATGAGTTGGATACCGACTCAGAGGCACCTAACAACAACAACGTGTATCACT
The DNA here is from genome assembly GCA_007922755.1 of Pedetes capensis. Taxonomy (NCBI): domain Eukaryota; kingdom Metazoa; phylum Chordata; class Mammalia; order Rodentia; family Pedetidae; genus Pedetes; species Pedetes capensis. Next base: position 10,411 of record VMDO01037236.1, on the reverse strand, counting down.
CCTGGTCTGTCTGTCTGTGTCTTCCTTCCTTCCTTCCTCCCTTCCTTCCTTCCTTCCTTCCTTTCTTTTTCCTTTTCTTTTCTTTTTTTTTTTTTTTTGGTACTAGTGGTTGAACCCAGGGCCTCACACTTGCATGCTTTGTAAGTTCTGTACCACTGAGTTGCACCTCAGCCCATTTTCTTACTCTTTTGAGACAGGGTCTTGCTAAATTATGCAGACTGCCTCTGGTCTTGAACTTTCGATTCTCCTACAAGCCGCTGGGATTACAGGCATGTGCCACCTCGCCCTGTTCCTGGTCTTTCTAGTATTAAGGCAAAGCAAGATTCCTCAGAAGAGGAGACTACAAAGGTGTGCTAGAATAAAGGGCAGGGCTACCCTGGGGATCTTGGGGCCCCTGGGACTCTGTGGAGCTGAATCTGGCCTAGATCCGTTTTTCCTTTCCTCCCAGTGGCCAAGTACGTCACAGCCCTGTTCTCCACGGAGGGGATGTCGTCAAGGAGGTAGGGCTGGTCTCTAAGCACTCTTCTCTTGCTCACAGATACATTCCAGCCTTCCCACAGAGGATCCTGCCTCGATGTATGAGCTCTGGGGCCCTGGAGAGCTGGCACTGGACTCTGGGGAGCTGCCTTCAGCTAGCGCTTTGTATAAACCCCTCTGCCCCTTCCATTCACAACCTCTCTCCCCCAAAAGATGACTGATGTCTTAAATTCTTTATTTTATTTTACTTTTTTAACAGTGCAGGGCCTTGCACATACTAGGCAAATGCTCTGTGAGCTGCGTGCTCGGCACATTTTTTATTTTTTATTTCCAGTCAGGGACTCACTAAGTTGTACAGGCTACCTGTGGCCTTGAACTTGTGATCTTCCTCCCTCCTCCTCCAAGTTGCTGGAATTGCAGGTGTGCACCAGTGCCTGGCCTAAATTCTTTTACCTGGTTAAGTTTTGCCTGTTTTTGAACTTAACAACAGTGGAATCAAACTTAAAGGAAACCACATTGCATTGCTTCTTTTGAGCAAAAGCCAATTAAGAGGCAGCAAAGTGGGTTGGGGCCGTAGCTCAGTGGTGGAGCATTTGCCTAACATGTGCAAGGGCCTAGGTTTGCTCTCCAGCATTGCAAAAAATAATAGATAGGTAGACACACAGAAGCAAAAGATAAGAAGAGCTCTTTCTGCCTTCTTGGCTTTCCACCTAAAGATATAAATCTTCCTGGAGATAACTCTTATCAGCTCAGAGACAGTACCAGAGGAATCTATGAACAAATTTCACTGTTTACTCCCAGGTATTTACCTTGCCACAGTTACCTGCCTCCGGAAACCTATAACTGCTTTTCTGTCTTGTCTCTCTAACATTGATTGTTCTTTGTTGCAGTTCTGTAAACCAGAGTTCTAAACCACTGCTTTGAGTTACCTTTCAGTAGGGTCTCTCCCATGGGACATGCACTGCACACATTGATAAATTGGCTTACGCCGAGCATATTGGTGCATGCCTGTAATCACAGCAGTAGGGAGGCTAAGGTAGGAGGACTGATGTGAGTTGGAGGCCAGCCTGGGCTACCCAAAGAGACCCTGTCTCAAAAACTCAACAGTTATAATTAATAAATTGGCTTGTTTTGCTTTCATCAATCTGTCTTTTGTTACAGGGCTCTTTCTCAGCTACAAACTTCTGAGGGTTGAGAAGAAATTCTTTCTTCCCCAATAAGGCATATATCCTCTCTTGCATGTTGCATAGCTTCTTAGTTGATTCATTTCAATATGTGAATATAATACAACGTTTTCTGTCCATTCTGCCTGGGTTGCCATTTTCCCTTTCTAGTTTTAGCTATTAGGGGTAGTGCTGCTGTGAACGTTTTGTCTTTTGGTGAATGAATTTTAGTTGGGCCTCTATAGGAGAGGCCTTGGGGAGTGTTTGTATTTAGCTTCACCACATATTGCCAATGAGTTTTCCAAAGTGATTGTCCTATTTTACCCTCCCGTGGCAGACTTCTGTGCCTTGTGTTTATGAGTAAAATGTACATAACATAAAATTTACCATTTTAACCATTTATAAGTGTAGATAAGGCTTATTGAAAGAGAGTACATTATTAAGAAATAATTTCAGAGAAGACAGAGGCACCTGAAAAGGCTTAGATAAACATAGTAGGAAAATTAAAATGAACAGAGTTCTCTGGGTGAATCTTCATAAGGATAATTCTATTTCCCAGGAAAGATTAAATCAGAGAAGAGAGTTAAGCAGGCTTTGGAAGGGAAAGTACCTCAGATAGAGAAGATGGCAGGCCCAAAAGAAGAGGGAGGTGTGTGCATTATTACTAGAAAAAGAAGAGAAGAACAAAGGGCAAGAAGTGGGGAGGAAAGAGGAAAAGGAAAACAAAGAAGGAGAAAAGCCATTTTAGCCATTTGTAAGTAAAGCAGTGGCACTAAGTACAGACACAGTGTCGTATAACCATCACCATTATCTGTTCCCAGAACTTTTTCATTACCCCAAACCAAAACTCCATAGCCATTAAGTGGTATCCTGCCTCTCTAGCCCTTTGTAATCTTACCTTCTGTCTTTATGAATCTGACTGCCCTAGGTACCTCATCTAAGTGGAATTATATTGTATTTGTCCTTTTGTGACTGGCCTGTTTCACTTAGTGTAATTTTTCTAATTAAAAAAAAAAATTAGCTGGGTGCAGTGGCACACACCTGTAATCCCAGCAGCTCGGGAGGCGGAGGCAGGAGGATCGCAAGTTCGAGACCAGAGACAGTCTGAATAATTTAGCGAGACCCTGTCTCAAAAATTTTAAAAAAAAGGGGGCTGGGGGCACAGCTTAGTGGTCCAACACTTTCAAAGCATATGCAAGGCCCTGGGTTCAACCCCCAAATACCATCAAAAAAAATAATAAATTGGTGCTGGGCATGGAGCTCATGGCCTCATTCACACACTGTACTACTGAGCTACTAGCCTTAGCACATTTTCAAGGTTCATTCATGTAGCATGTATAAGCATTTTATTCCTTTTAAAGGCTGAGTAATATTCCTTTGAGCTGGGGTTTAGCTCAGTAGGTAGAGTGCTTCTCCATACTCTCTGAGGACCTGGATTCAATCCTCAGCACCGCAAAAGATGTGGGGAGAAGGATGTGGCAATCCACTCCTGAAATAGTCAACCATTGAAAACCCTATGCTGGTCACTATGAGTCAGACCTGACTCAATAGCACCTAACAATATTCCTGTATATGTATATACCACATTTTGTTTGTCTATTGTTTTGTTTTGTTCCATTTTTTAGTGCTCCTGGGGTTTGAACTAAGTGCTAAGGATCAAACCCAGGCCGTGTGTGTGCTAACCAAGTATTCTCCCACTGAGCAATATCCCCTGCCCTCTTTCTGCCTTTTTGACTAGTGTGAATGATACTTCTATGAAAATTTGTATTCGACGGGAGGCGGAGGCGGGAGGATCACAAGTTTGAGACCAGAGGCAGTCTGAGTAACTTAGTGAGACCCTGTCTCAAAAAGTTAAAAAAAAGGGCTGGGGGCGCAGCTCAGTGGTCCAGCACTTGCAGAGCATGCAGGCACGAGGCCCTGGGTTCAACCCCAGTACCACACACACGCACAAAAAAAGTTTGTATTTGAGTAGCTGTTCATATCCCTGCTTTCAGTTACTTTAGGTACATACCTAAGAATGGAATTGCTAGGTTATACGATAATTCTACATTTGCCTTTTTAAAAAAACAACAAGCAAAAAGCAGTGTCTCACAATGTAGCCTTGGCTGGCCTCAAACTCAAGATCCTTCTGCCTCAGCCTCCTGAGTGCTGGAACTGCCAAACTATTTTCTGTAGTGGTTTCACCATTTCACATTCCCACGAGCAGTGTGTGAGAGTTGTTCCTGTTTCACCACATTCTCCATCTATGGGTGCAACTCAGTGATATAGCACCCACCAACCAGGCATAAAGCCCTGGATTTGATCACCCGCACCACAAAAGAGGGAGAGGCTAATACCTACCTTGGTTGGGTAGTTGTAGGGATGAAATGGCCTGGCCTCTGGGTGGCAACTGGCAGTTACAAACTTGGAGTGCTTGTATAAAGGGTGGCCTAGCAGAAGCATGACAAACTGAAATAGCCAGAGGCTGTCTAGAGTGGTCTGTGGGCAACAATGTGACATCCAGTGTGACAGGATGCATATGTGTAGATAGGCCAACCCTGTGTCTCATGAGGCTACCTGGGGCTAATCTCGCTGAATGTTTATGATCTTGATTCTCTGCCCTCATGAGCAAAGAAGGATTGGACCCACAAACTGACCATGAGGTGGCCTGCCCTCTCAAGATCTAATGTAGCAGCCCCATCTGAGACTTGTATTAGCCACCTGCTGGTCAGAGGAAGTAAGCCAAGTCCACTTGGTAACATCCAGCCAGGGTTCTCTTGTCAGGTCTGGTTTCCCCTGTGGTAGCTTCCAGAAGCCCTCTCCTTTCTAATACACTCTTTCTCCCTTCCACACAGTAATATTCACTGGCTGCCCTGGGCGAGAGTTGGACTTGTTTGGCACTGATACCAATGACTTCACTGTGTTGAGCAGCGGAACAGTCCAGGTAAAACACCATGCCCACCCGCACGACAAAAGGAGGATGCTCTCTGTGTGTGTCTATACTTCTGGGCAAGAGTTTCTGGTTGCTGGGGCTCCTGAGCCAAGTGAACACTTCACAGGAGGGGGGTTAGCCCCCAGCTGCCCAGCCATGAGCCTGAGTGCAGCCCTGAGTGGGGAGTGACTGCAATTGCTCAGTGGGGGTGTCAGGCAGTCAGGCTGTAGGCCAGGACAGAGCCACCCACCTGTGGTCCTGTGGCTGCTTCCCCAACCTCCCTTCTCCTCTTCCCAAGGGCGGCAGTATTCCAACCCAGGGCTGCCATTTCCATGAGCCACTTGGCCACACTACCTGGTTTCTGTTAATTATTTGAATAGCTAAATAGCCACGTGATTCAAAATTTTTAAAAATATTTTAAAACTATGCAATGAATAATCTCCCTTATATGTCCTCATCTCCCTAAAGCCTCCTCCAATCCTCTAAGAGAAGATACAGCCAGATTCTTTCCCTCTGGAGTTTACTTCTACATATTATATATATATAGTTAGATAGGCTATGCTTTATGGATATACAGATTTAAAAATAGGCTTTTTTTCTTTTTTAATATAAAAGTTAAATAATGTTCATATCTGTACCTTTAATTTTGTACTTAACAGTGCATTATATCAGTATCATGCCTATTCTCTTCTCACAGATAATCACTGATTAGTTTTTTCTGTGTCCTTCCGGACACTGTCTGTGTTAAGAAAATATGAACCTGTGGTTCTCCTTGCCCAGGGCCTCATACATGCTAAACAAGTGCTCTACCACTGAGCTGCATCCCTAGACTCGTCTTATTTTTTTAAATTTTGAGCCATGGTCTAACTAAGTTGTTCAGCCTGCCTCGAATGTGCAATTCTCCTGCCTTGGCCTCTGAGCCACTGGGATTATAGGCATACTCCATGGTACTGTGCTCTGAATGTATGGTCTTATTTTCCTACCTTCTTAAACAAAAGATGGAATAGTACCTGCTATAAAGAATTATGTGTTTGTTAAATTTTAACTAGGCATGGTGGCATATGCTTATCTCAGCACTCAGGAGGCTGAGACAGGAGGATCTTGAGTTCAAAGCCAGCCTGGGCTACATACTGAAACCCTGTCTGAAAAATAAAATTTTTGCAAGCAAACAAGGATGAGAACACATCCTACCAAAATTTATGGGATACAACATAGGCACTTCTAAGAGGGAAGTTCATAGGTGTGAGCACCTTCATCAGTGAGTTAGGGAAGACCCAAATAAATAGCTTAATGACAGATCTTAAGGCACTAGAAGGCCAACAACAAGCCAATCCCAAAAGGATCAGTCAGACAGAAATTATAAAGATCAAGGTAGAAGTATCCCAATTAGAATCCAAAAAGGCAATTCAAAGAGCTAGTTCTTTGAGAAGATTAATAAAATAGATACCCTCCTAATTGTCTCACCAAAAGAAGGAAAGAAAATACCCAAATTAAAAAAATTAGAGATGAGAATGGGATCATAACCACCAATACCAACAAAATCCTAAAGATCATCAGGGAATACTTTGAGAAATTGTACTCCAAAAAAATGAAAATACAGATGAAATGGAAAAGTTCATTAACACATAAATTACCAAAATGAAGCCCAGAGGACATAAGCAATTTAGAACCACAGAACCATTACATTCACTGAAATAGAGACAGTAATAAAAAGTCTCCCAACAAAGAAAAGCCCAGGTCCCAACGGGTTCACAACAGAATTCTATCAAGCCTTCAAAGAAGAACTAATACCTATTCTCCTCAAACTATTTCATAAAGTAGAAAAGGAAGGGGCACTTTCAAACTCAATTCTACAAAGCTGTTATCACCCTGATACCAAAACTGGACAAGAAGACTTTATAAAAAGAGAACTATAGGCCAATTTCCCTGATGAACATTAACACAAAACTCCTCAATAAAATTCTGGCAAACTGAATTCAGCAACACATTAAAAAGATCATTCATCATGATCAAGTGGGCTTCATTCCACTGATGGAAGGCTGATTCAACATTAGAAAATCAATCACTGTAATTCAATATATCAAGAGACTTGCAGAAATCACATGATCATTTCAATTGATGCTGAGAAGGCCTTTGACAAAGTATAACGTCTTGCCATAAAAAAGCCCTGGAGAAGATGGGCATAATATGGAAATATCTCAACATTGTAAATGCCATCTGTGAGAAACAGATAGCCAGTATCATACTAAATGGGGAGAAATTAAAACCATTCCCTCTAAGATCAGTAACAAGACAAGGATGCCCACTCTCTCCTCTCTTATTTAATATTGTGATTGAAGTCCTAGCCAGAATAATCAGATAAGAGAAAGTAATCAAAGGAATACCAATAGGCAAAGAAGTAGTTAAATTATCCTTACTCACAGATGATACTTTACCTAAAAGACAAAAAAAATTCCTCTAGAAAACTCTTAGAATTAATTAACTTCTTTAGTAGAGAAGCAGGATTCAAAATTAACACTCAAAAGTCAGTAGCTTTTACTTTACACCAATAGTGAACACAAAGAGAAGGAAATGAAGGCAACAATTAATCCCTTTTCACAATAATCCACCAAAAAATTAAATATTTAGGAATCAGTGTAACCATACACCCTGAAGATCTCTACAAGGAAAACTTCAAGACAGAGAAATGGCTGAGAATACTAGAACGTGGAAGGACTCCTCTCCTCATGGATTAAGAGAATAAATATCATAAAAATGGCTATATTAACAACACAAATTTACAGATTTAGTGCAATTCCACTAAAACCCCAATGACAGACTTTGCAGAAATAGAAAAAATAATCTAAAAATTCATATGGAAACACAAAAGACCATGTCAAAATAATCTTAGCCTATAAAACTAGTGCAGGTGAGATCACAATACCTGAGTTTAAACTATATTACAGGTCTATAGTATATTACAGGGCTAAAACAGCTTGGTACTGGTACAAAAAATAGGCTTGAAATCCAATAGAACAGAATTGGAGACCCAGAGATACACCCATGCAACTACAGCCACCTGAGTTTTGACAAAGGGGCTAAAGACATTCAAAGGAGAAAAGATAGCTTCTTCAACAAATGGTGCTGGGAAAATTGGATAGCCATTTGCAGAAAATTGAAAATAGGCCCTTATCTCTCAATTTGTACGAGAGTCAATTCAAAATGGGTAAGAGACCTCCACATACAACCAGATACTTTAAAACTACTAGAAGAAAAGATAGGAAACATGCTTCAACACAGAGGCATATTCCTTAACAAGACTCCAATTGCCCAGGAAATGGCACCAAGAATTGACAAATGGGATTATGTGAATTAAAAAGCTTCTGTACGGCAAAGGAAACAATCAACAGAGTTAAGGAAGTGCCCACTGAATGGGAGAAAAATCTTTGCATTCTACACATCTGACACAAGACTAATTTCTAGAATATACAAAGAACTTAAAGCAAATCTCAAGACAACAAATAAACCAATACACAAGTAAGCAAAGGAAATCAACAGAAGTTCTCAAATGAAGTTAATAGGGCTAAGAAACACATGAAAAAATGCTCAGTATCCCTAGCTATTAGGGAAATGCAAATTAAAGCAACACCGAGATTCCTTCTCACTCCAGTAAGAATGGCCAGCATCAACAAAACAAATAACAACAAATGCTGTCGAGGATGCAGACAAAAAGGAACTCTTTTACACTGCTGGTGAGACTGTAAAGTAGTTAAGCCACTTTGGAAGTCAATATAGAGATACATCAGAAAACTAAGAATAGAACTGCCACATGCCCCAGCTATACCACTCCTGGGACTATACCCAAAGGGAGACAAGTCATACCACAGAGTTACCTGCATCTCCATATTCAGTGCAGCACTCTTCGCAATGGCAAGTATATTGAACCAACCAAGATGTCCTTCAACAGAAGAATGGATTAAAAAATTGTGGTACATATACACGATGGAATATTACTCAGCAATAAATAGAAGAATGAAATAATGTCACTTACAGCAAAGTGAGGGAGTAGGACCTGGCGTACCACTCCCGAAACAACTAGCCATTGAAAACCCTATGGATAGCAAAGAAACACTGTCAGATACAGTGCCGGAAAATGAGGCCCCCAGGTTGGAAGGCACTCAAAAGACTACTGGAGAAGAGTTGCCTCCTCCAAGTAGACTTTACCATGATGACGGAAATGGAGTAAAGCCCCAGGGTGCTCAACTTGCTGATGTGGCATGACTCAAAATGAGGAGAAACAACTGTAAACGTCCATTAATAATTGGAACATGGAATGTGCGTAGTATGAATCTAGGCAAATTAGAAATTGTTAAAAGAGAAATGGAGCGCATAAACATTGACATTCTAGGCATCAGTGAGCTAAAATGGACCGGCATAGGCCATTCTGAGTTAGACAATCATATGGTCTACTATGCTGGGAATGATAAACTAAAGAGAAATGGGGTTGCATTCATCATCAAAAAAGACATTTCAAGATCTGTCATGAAATACAATGTTGTCAGTGATAGAATAATATCCATACGCCTACAAGGAAGGCCAGTTAATATGACTGTTATTCAAATTTATGCACCCACCACTAAGGCCATAAATGAAGAAAGGGAAGACTTTTATCAGCTTCTGCAATCTGAAATAGATTAAACATGCAATCAAGACATACTGGTAATCATTGGTGATTGGAATGCAAAGGTTGGAAACAAAGAAGAAGGCTTAGTAGTTGGAAACTATGGTCTTGGTGACAGAAACGAAGCTGGAGATCACATGGTAGAATTTTGTCAGACCAATGACCTTTTCATTGCAAATACATTTTTTCAACATCATGAACGGAGACTATACACATGGACTTCACCAGATGGAACATACAGGAATCAAACTGACTACATATGTGGAAAGAGATGATGGAAAAGCTCTGTACAAAATGTCAAAACAAGACCAGGTGCTGACTGTGGATCAGACCATCAACTTCTCATCTGCAAGTTCAAACTGAAGCTGAAGAAAATTAGAACAAGTATATGAGAGCCATGGTATGACCTTGAGTATATCCCACCTGAGTTCAGAGACCACCTCAAAAATAGGTTTAATGCATTAGACACAAATGATAGGAGACCAGAAGAGTTGTGGCATGACATAAAAGATATCATTCAAGAAGGAAGCAAAAAGTTCTTCAAAAGACAAGAAAAAAAGAAAAAACCAAATTACATGTCAAAAGAGACAGTGGACCTTGCCCTCGAACATTGAGCAGCTAAAGCAAAAGGAAGACATGATGAAGTTAAGGAACTAAACAGAAGATTTCAGAAGGCAGCTCAAGAAGACAAAAACAAATATTATAATAACATATGCAAGGAGCTGGAGGCAGAAAATCAAAAGGGAAGAATGCGCGCTGTGTTTCTCAAGCTTAAGGAAGTGAAGAAAAAATTCAAGCCTTGAGTGGCAGTAGTGAAAGATTCTACAGGGAAAATATTAAATGATGCAGGAAACATGAAAAGAAGATGGGAAGAATACACAGAATCATTATACAAGAAAAAATTGGTGGATGACCAACCATTCCAAGAGATTGCATATGAAGAGGAACCAATGGTGTTGAAGGGCGAAGTGGAAGCTGCCTTGAAAGAACTGGCGAAACATAAGGCTCCAGGAATCGATGGGATACCAATAGAGATGTTTCAACAAACAGATGCAGCACTGGAGGTGTTAACATGTTTATGCCAACAGATTTGGAAAACAGCTACTTGGCCAACTGACTGGAAGAGATCCATATTTGTGCCTATTCCCAAAAAAGGGGATCCAACTGAATGTGCAAACTATCAGACAATATCATTAATAT
>VMDO01037235.1:0-14495 GCA_007922755.1 Pedetes capensis | reverse complement strand
ATATATATAATATATTCTATTTCTCTCATTGGGCCTAGATTCTGGTTAGCGGCCATGAGTTATTCAAGAGACACCGCCTGAATTCTATTCTTAAACCTGGGTTTAACAAGGTTCTGGGGCCACTGCAAAAGACTTAATGAATATAACTGAAGGAATGTGTGTCCACCCATGAAGGACAAGGAACTGGCATTCTTTGGTGTCCAGGGGCCTCTGTGTAAGATCTGGGAGATAGCAGAGAGCAAGTGAACGAACAGATGGATGGAAGGGTGGATGGTGGATGGATGAACGGAAAAGCTTCCTTATCTACTGCTGCCATAACAAGGAAGAGAAGGAGGTGCCCCTGTCCCCACATTGCCTGACCCTTGCCTTTAGAAGACCAGCCAGAGTCATGTGTCACCTGCAAACCTCAGCAGCAGCCTAAATGCACGCTCTCTATCCACCTGGTTGGAGGAGCGAATCCATGCAAGAGGTGCCTCGCCATCCCTCACCTGTCTGGGGCACCCGAGGTTCCAGGCGCAGCCCTTGCCTTTGAGCTGAAGGCGAGTTTGTTGTTTTTGTTGTTGTTAGGTGCCGTCGAGTCGGCATCCGACTCACAGCGACCCTATGTACAACAGGGAAACACTATTGTCAGTGCTTCCCTGCTGTTCATAGGGTTTTCAATGGCAGATTGATTTTTGGGAGGGGGTTGCTAGGTCCGTCTCCCAAACCTACAGCACCTGCTGTTCCCAGGTGGTCTCCCATCCAAGTACTAACCAGGCCTGACCCTGCTTAGCTTTCAAGATCTGATGGGATCGGATGCCACAGGGCTAAGGCTGCAGGTGAAGGCTGAGTTTAGAGGAAGATATTCCTGGCTCCGTCTCTCCCGCAGGGACAGGGGGTTCATGGATGGTGGGTCCAGGAGGAGGGGAGCTATGGAGCATGTGATCCCCTTACTCTAGCTCCCCTAAAGCCTGGGCCATGAGAATCCACCCTGCTGGCTGTCCCTGCCCTTTGATGGACTCCTCCAAACCAGACCACTCAGGCTCCACCCAGTAAGGCTGACTACAGGCAGTGGAGTGAATTTGTAATCAGGATAATCAGTTATCGATTGAAAGCGTGAACTGCGGTCCCCGCCTCCTTCTGAAGAAATGAACTCCTTTGCCTCCTGGAACATTCATTGGTTGGCATGAGGGGTGCCTGCCGGAAGTCATGGCTGGTGCAGAAGTGGGTGAACGGAAGGAAACGGCCCCTTCCTCTCCATGCCACATCTGTGATACTGATACCGGTGACAGGTGGACAAAATGTGCAGCTTCGGTAACACGTGTGGCTCCATCACACGCCCAGTGGGAGGGACAATTGGGGTGCGAGCCTGGGACCCCTGATTCTCATCTTCCTGGTTCTTCTGCTTCAGGTGAGAGGCCTCTGGACCCAGGTGAGGAGGGAGGAGCCCACCTGGATCGTCCCAGCCCAGTCTGCCCCTGTGCAGGTCCTCCGGGGGTCCCACCTGATCCTCTGGTCCTCCCTTGCGAGGGAGAGCAGGACCGGACTTCTCCCACCACCCACAAATCCCTGATTTGGGAACGTCTCTGACTGTAGGGGGCGCCATCGACTCAGCAACGGCCCGGTGAGAGCCCGCTGAGCCCGTTCGGCGCCGCGTTCATCATAATTACAAAATGTGTCCCAATTCCAAACGAGCTAAAAAGAGACACGAGGATGTGTTTTAGCATCAAGGAGATGCAGAGCTGTTCTTTTCATTATTCTCGTCATTAATTTGTTTATATCTCGCTTTGCGCCCGAAGGCATTGCCGTGGGGAGCTGTTGCTGCCTCCGGGGTCCCTGGGGCAGGTCTTGGCTTGGAGTCTGTCAGCAGATGAGGCAGCTGCGAGCGCCGGGCCTGCCCTGGCCTCCTGGCCCAGTGAGGAGTCTGCGTGGCAGGACGCATGCTCACCTGGAGCCTGTGTCTTACCCGGAGCCTGGAGCTCAGGCGCTGGTACCCAAGGCTCTAGGATTCCCAGCACTTCCCAGGGACCCCCTGAGTCCACCTTCCAGGGGCTGTGGGGAGAGGGTGCGCCGGGAGCTGGGTTGTGGCTTTTATGGTCTGGAGGGTTCAACCCCAGGCCAAGGCTGCCTCCTGTGTAGGACAGAAATGGGGCACGGGGCTGGGGCAGGGCCAGTGTCTGGACCGGCGCTCTGCGCTGCCACACAAGTCCAGTGCTTAACTCCCAGGAAACCCAGGGTGCTAAACTTGCACCTGGCCTTGCGGGTCATTGTTGTTGTTGTTAGGTGCAGTGGAGTCGGTATCCAACTCATAGCGACCCTCATAGGGTTTTCAATGGCTGACTGTTCCGGGATTGCCTTGGGAGTGGATTGCCAGGTCCTTCTCCCATGTTTGCGGTGCTGGGAATTGAACTCGGGACCTCAGAGACTGCAGAGCGGTGCTCTACCAACTGAGCTAAATCCCAGCCCTCTGCGGGTCATTAGGAAGGGCGTGTGCCAAGGTCAGAGGATAGAGCGGGCTTCAGGTAGCAGTGGGTAGTATGGTTGGTCTGGGGGCTCTGTCGCTGCTCCTGCCCCGGGCCTGCTGATTCTGGGCTGGGCCTCAAGTCTGCAGACCAATGAAAGAGCCAAGTGCCCACCCTCACGGTCTGTTCTCTTCTCTCCCTGGGCTCCGTGGGTACAGTGGGCAAAGCTGTGGGCACCTGGCTGTCAGGTCAGAGCCACCCGCGGCAGACTGCCGACTCCAAATCCTCTCTGGACTGCCCATCGGGGTCACGTTGGCAGGACTGTGCTCTAGGGGACCATCGTCATCTGTACCTGATAGAGCTCGGAGGAACCTCTGCTGGGCTTGGTGTCTACCCAGGGGAGGCTTTGTGCTGCAGAGCGCTTGTGCAGAGTTCCTAGGCGGTGTGGCCTCGCTGTCCCCAGCTGCCTTGGAGAGCATGCTGAGGTTTTGCAATGTGCTTTCAGGCAGGAGAGGGACCCAGTGCAGTGGTATTCGTGATTATTCTGGAGGGAGCCCTTTCTATCTGCAAATATTAGCTAATCCGTGGCTTCCCTCTGAGACGCTGGCAAGGTAGACAGAGGCTGGGTCCTGGTCAGGAGCTGAGGAGAAGAGAATTGAAGAGAGGAAGCAGAGGTTCTCCGGGGAGCTGCATCAATAGGCACAGCTAGTCCCAGGCCTCCAAATTTCTCTTGTCATAGTAGAGTTTGGCCTTCAGTCCCTTGAATGCCCAGGGCATAGGAGTTTCTGCCTCATTAACTTTCTGTCCACTTGGGGGATACCTGGAGGGAGGGACAGCCTCTTTTTCTTGCAGAGTTTTATCATGGAAAACCACTCTGAGCCGTGGTTGCCCCTCCTTGCCTGGGGAAGTCTGTTGCAGGTCCAAGCTGGCGTCTGTGGGAGCTTCAGGTCTAAGTTCCAAGGCAGCCTTTGGCTCTCCAGGGGTGTGACAGAAGGAGAGGGGCGCTGGGCTGCTCTGCCTGGCCCCGGACTGCACTTTGATTTTCAAACAAGCCCTCTGGTGTGAGTCAGCTTTCCCTGTCTCCCCAAAGCAGGAAGGGGCAAGGCATTGCCAGGTAATCCATGGGTGCTGCTAGCTAAGTCCCCGCTGATTGAAATTCCACCATTTTCATGTTGTGATAGGGGCTTTGGCATCACGGTGACCAAAACACTCAACTTAGAGGAGGAAGGATTTATTCTGGCTCATGGTTTTAGAGGGTTCAGTCCATCATGGTAGGGAGGGCGTGGTTCAGCAAAACAGTTCCCATCATGGCGGCCAGGAAGCAGCGGAAAGGGCTATAGGAAGAGGCAGGGAGAATATAGTCCCCAAAGACACACCCCGAGGGACCTACTTCCTCCACGCCCTTCCTCTTCACTTTCATAGCCTTTCATAAATGCCATCATATAAAGATTCCACCAAGGGATGAATCCATTGGTTAGGGCAGAGCCCAAGGATTTAATCATCTTCTGGAAACACCCTCATAGCCATCCCCAGAGGTGTGTGCCTTACTAATCTCTTGTTGTTGTTGTTAGGTGCTGTTGAGTTGGTATTGACTCATAGCGACCCTACGTACAACAGGCAACACACTATTGCCAGTACTTCTCTGCTATTCATAGGGTTTTCAATGGCGGATTGACTTTTGGGAGTGGGTTACCAGGTCCTTCTCCCATACTAATCTCCTAGGAGTTTCTTAATCCAAGCAAGTTGAAAATTAACCATCACATGTCTGTTTCAATGTTCTTTTCCCTTCTTTCAAAAGATAATAGGGATGAGGTTTCCCCACATCTGGTGTGGGGCTGGGGGTGTTGGAGGGGAGTCCCCGCACTCCCCTGGGCTGGATGGCGGCACAGCCTGCATGAATCGGTTGGGGAACCTCGATGGGTTGAATTGTGCTTCCTTAAAACTCATAGCTGGCTGTGGTGGCGTACACCGGTGAACAATGACTGAGGAGGCTGAGGCAGGAGGATCACGAGTTCGAGGCCAGCTTGGGCAGCATATATTTTTGCCTGCAGCCATAGCCCTGTGGCATCCAATCCCGTCAGATCTCAGAAGCTAAGCAGGGTCAGGTCTGGTTAGTACTTGGATGGGAGACCACCTGAGAACACCAGGTACTGTAGGCTTTAGAGAAGGACCCGGCAACCCACTCCCAAAAATCAATCTGCCATTGAAAACCCTATGAACAGCAGAGAAGCACTGACAATAGTGTTTCACCTGTTGTATACAGGGTCACTATGAGTCGAATACCAACTTGATGGCACCTAACAACAACAACAACAAAACTCATAGGCTGAAACCCTTGCCCCCAAGGTCATTAAGGTTAAATGAAGTCATAGGGATCGAGCCCTGACTGAATCTGACTAGCATCCTTACAAGAAAAGACAAGGATGCCGTCACACACAAGAAAGACCCTGTGAGGCCACATTGAGAAGGTGACCACCTGGAAGCTAACAAGAGAGGCCTCTGAGGACACCAAGCTCAGAAGACCATGGAGGACATTGCTACTGTGATCCTGGATTCTCATAGACCCGGGAACTACAAGAAAGTTCCCAGTGTACAGTTATTTGCCGTGGCAGCCCCTGCAGACTAGGGTGGGCACCCAGGCTCATTTCATGGCTCAGTGTGGTGGCTTGGGACCCCTCGTGGGTCATCCTGGGCCTGAGGCAGGCTCAGCTCCCTTTGCCCAGAAGCCTTCTCTCCGGGGAGCTGCCCTGCCTCCTGACCATCTGCTTCCGGGGTCATCAGACATCAGATGTACCAAACCCTCTGCAGCTGGCCCAGCTTGAACTTTGAGTTCCGGGTTCAGGGACAAACTGCTCATTTGTTTCCACTAATGGAGCCCCACTAGAGAGGCCCAGGCCAGAAGGATTGCCTTCGACAATTTCCTATGATATACATGCTAATATTTCAACTAGCCGGCCTCCAGTGAGGAATCAGCAATTACCCAAAAGGAAATCGCTCTTCCAAATCATCCCCCGGTACCCATTTTGGAGCCCAGCTCCTTGGCAGGATGTGCTGGTGGCTTGGCTCAGGGTGACCATTCTTGCTTTATTAACGGGAAGAGCTGAGTGTATGGGGCAGGAAACTGCCTCTGGTGAGCTTCTGAGGGACGAAGCAGGCTCTTGAAATCCTGTTGGTGGATTGGCTGTGGAAAGAGAGCTTCCTGAATGTGACCTATCAGCAAGTCACCCCCCCTGGAAGCTGCTTACGCATCCCCCAGCTGCCTTCCAACCATGACACCCACTACACACCACCTTTTCTGCCTCTGTGAGAAGAAGAGGAACAACTGGGGTGGCATTTCGGGTTTCATCTTACTCATCGGCCCCTGGCTCCTGGACCCAGGTGGTGAGGACGGTCTAGGAGGGCATTCCTTATGCCTGTAGGCTTTATTCAGGGTCTACAGACAAGGGTTGCCATGAGTTTCCATGGCTGCCATGATGACTCCGTGAACTTGGGGGCATAAGGCAGGCGCAGAAGCCTGAATTGAGTCTATGTTTCCTTCTGGAAGCTTGGGAATGGAAGGGAGCGGGGTGGAACCGTTTCCTGCCTTTTCCAGCTTCTGGTGGCTCCTGACCTTCCTGGGCTGTGGCTGTGTGATTCTGGGGTCGCATAACCACCTTCTCTGCCTGTGTCAAATATTTCTCTTTCTCTTATAAGGGTGCTTATGACTAGATGGGGCTGGGATTTAGCTCAGTTGGTAAAGCACCGTTCTATAGTCTCTGAGGTCCCAGGTTTGATTCCCAGGACTGCAAAAATGGGAGAAGGATGTGGCAATCCACTCCCAAGGCAATCCCAAAACAATCAGCCATTGAAGACCCTATGAGAATCGCTATGAGTAGGACACAACTCAATGGCACCTAACGACAACAACTACAACTTGGTATAGGGTCTACCCATAATCCAGGTTAATCCCCTCATCTGTTGTTGTTAGGTGCCATTGAGTCGTACCTGACTTAAAGTGACCTTCAGAGGGTCTTCAATGGCTGACTGTTATGGGATTGCCTTGGGAGTAGATTGCCAGGTCCTTCTCTCACAATCCCCTCACCTACAGGTCTTTGTCTTAATCAAATCTCCATAATCCCTTTGCCATGTAAGGTAATAGTCTCAGGATCTGGGATCAGAGAGCAGACACCTGACTGCCTACCATCCAGGTGGTAACTTTCTCCTGTTAGTCAGTCTTTTGTCACCATGACAAAAAGGAGCAAATATTTTTTAAAGGGAGCAACTTAAAGGAGCAAATATTTATTGTGGCTCAGGGTTTCAGAGATTTCTTCTTTTCAATGCTATATAAATGACATTGTTTTCTTAATTTCCCTTTAGATAGTTTATTGTTAGTATACAGAAATACAACTAGTGTTCATGTATTGATTCTGTAGCCTTATTCTTTACTAAATTCATAGTTTTAACAGTTGTTAAGTGATGTCTTTAGAGTTTTCTACATATAAAAATGGAGTCATCTGAAAGCAGACAATTTAACTCCTTCCTTTCTGATTTAGATATCTTTTATTTCCTTTCTCTTATCACATTGCTCTGGATAAAGCTTCTGCGTTGGATAGGAGTGGTGAGAATGAGCACCTTTATCTTGCTTCCGATCTTGGAGAAAAGTCTTTATCTTTTCACTGCAGAGGATGATGCTAGCTGGTCATAGATAGGCTTTATTGTGTGGTGGTACATTCTTTCTTTACCTAATTTGTTGAGAGGGATTTTTTTTCTTTTTCTTCACTCCTCCCCATTGGCCTCTCATCTCCCTGTGGTCCCCTTCCTCTCCACAAACAGTCCTCCTTCTGCATGCCACACATATTATTTTTATGTGTATGTATTTTAAAATATAGATTCTGCATGTGAGAGAAAATATATGATATTTGTCTTTCCCTCAATTATCCTTTCTTATAGCCATCTCCCCTCCCTTTAGTCCTCTTTATTTCCCCAAATAGTCCTCTTTCTACTCGGATGACATATATATGACATGTATTTATGAAATCTAGAGTTCAGGTATGAGAGAAAACCTGTGGTATTGATCTTTCTGAGCCTGGCTTCTTTTGCCTAAAATGATGGTCTCTGATTCTATCCATTTTCTTGCAAATGCCAAACTTTTGCCCTTCTTTATGGCTAAGTAAAACTCTATTTTATATGTATACTACATTTTCTTTCTTCATTCATCTGTTGGCCAACAACTAGGCTGATTCCATACCCCGGCTATTGTGAATAATGCTTCAGTAAACATGGATGTATAGATATCCCTGTGGTAGGTTGAGTTAGATGCTTTTGGGCATACACCCAGGAGTGGCATGGCTGGATCATATGGTAGTTCTAGTTTTAGCTTCTTGAGGAATCTCCACACTGACTTCCACAGTGGCTGCACTAACTTACATTCTCATCAGCACTGTACGAAGATTCCTTTCTCCATTCGTCTTCACCAGCGCCTGTTGCTGTTTGTTTCCCTGATGTTAGCCATTCCGACTGGGGTGAGATGGAATCTCAATGTAGTTTGGATTTGAATGTCCCTGTTGGTTAAGGGCACTGAACATTTCCATATGTTTATTGGCCGTCTATATTTCTTCTTTTGAGAACTGTCCAATGGATGTTGAATGTTGCCAAGTACGTTTTATTCATCTACTGAGGTAATCAGGCTGAACTTTGGCTCATCTGTGGAATAATGCTCTGCACTGTCTAAGACCCTGGGTTTGATCCCCAGCACTGCCAAAACGGGAGAAGGGCTTGGCAGTCCACTCCTGAGAACAATCTCAAAACAATCAGCCATTGAATACCCTATGAATAGCAGAGAAGCACTGACATAGTGCCAGGCATAGCACAGGGTTGGGGAGTGTTTTGTTCTGTTTTACTTAGGGTTGTTATGAGTCACACTTGACTCGGGGGACCGAAGAACAACAATACAACATGGAGATAATCATATGAATTAATCCTTTCTTCTGTTAGTATGGTGAATCACATTTATTGATGTGTGTATGTTGTAATACCTTGGCATCCTGGGGAGAAATCCCACTTGATTATGGGGAGTGAGCCTTTTAATATTCTCTTGAATTTATTATTATTTATTGAGGATTTTCACACCTATGTTCATTAGGGATATTAGTAATTTCTTTCTGTAGTATCTTTCTCTGGTTTTATAATTTGGAAATGTTTTCTGCTCTTTAATTTTTGGGAAGCGTTTTAGAAGGGTTGGTGTTGATTTTTTAAATGCTTGGTAGAATTAACCTATGAAGCCATCTGGTCCTGGCCTTTTCTTTGTTGGCAGGTTTTTTGATTATTGATCCAAATTCCTCTCTCCTTGGTCTGTTTACAATTTCCTATTTCTTCATGATTCAATTTGGATAGGTTGTATATTTCTAAGAATTAATCCATTTCCGTAGGTTATTCCATGTGTTGGTCAGTATTGTTCCTCCTAGTCTCATGATTCTCTGTATTTCTGTGGTATCAGTTGTAGCCTCTCCTTTCATTTATAATTTTATTTCCTTGAGTCCCCTCTCCTTTTCCTTGGTTCATACAGCTAAAGGTTTGTCACATTGGTTTATCTTTGCAAAAAATTCTCTGTTTCGTTGTTTTTTGCTAGTATCTTTTTAGTTTCTATTTCACTTGCTGTTGTTAGGTGCTGTTGAGTCAGGTCTGACTCATAGTCACTCCATGTACAACAGAACAAAATGCTCCCTGCCACTGTGCCATGCCCAGCACTATGTCAGTGCCTCTCTACTATTCATAGGGTTTTCAATGGCTGAATGTTTTGGGAGTGGGCTGCTGGGTCTGTCTCCCAAGGCTACAGCACCCAGTATTCCCAGACAGTCTCCCATCCAAGTACTAAGTAGGCCTGACCTGGTTTAGCTTCTGAGATCTGATAAGATCAGTCTTTGCTATTATCTTTTTAGTCTCCATTCCACTGGATTCTGCTTTAATCTTCATTGTTTCCTTCCTTCTGCCAATTTTGGGCTTAGTTTGTTCTTTTTCTTGTTCCTTGAGGTATAAAATTAGGCTATTTATTCTAGATCTTTCTTTTTTTTGGATGGAGGCATATATTACTATAAACTTTTTTCTTAGAACAGATTTTGCTATATCCCATAAGTTTTGGTATGCTATGTTTCTATTTTCATTTGTCAAAAGCTCCTTTTAACTTCCCTTTTGAGTTTCTTTGACTCTTGGTCATTTAGGAACATGTTGTCTAATTACCATGTATTTGTGAATTTTCCAATTATCCTCCAGTTATTGACTTCCTGTTTCATGCCATTGTGGTTGCAAAGATACCTGATATAATTTCAATTTTCTTAAATTTGTTCAGACTTGCTTTGTGACCTAACATATGATCTGTCCAGGAGAGCGTCTCACATGCACTTGAGAATGGTTATTTTATTGCTGTTGGGTGGGATGTTCTATATGTGTCTGTTAGGTCCATTTAGTTTACAGTATTGTTCAACTCTTCTCTTTCCTTATTGACTATCTGTCTGGATTATCTCTTTATTGTTAAAAGTGAGGTGCTGAATTCCCCTGTTGTTACTTTATTACTGTCTATTTCTCCCTTCTGTTCTGTTAATATTTACCTTAGGTATTTGTTGTTGTTGTTAGGTGCCATCGAGTCGGCATCCGACTCATAGCGACCCTACATACAACAGGGAAAACACTATTTTCAGTGCTTCTCTGCTGTTCATAGGGTTTTCAATAGTGGACTGATTTTGGGGAGTGGGTTGCCAGGCCCTTCTCCCATCTTAGGTGTTTATGTTCCCTAAAATTACATGCATATATGTTTACAGGATGAATTGAATCCTTTACCATTGTGTAGTGACCTTCTTTGTTTCTTATGAAAAAATTTGACTAAAAGACTATCAGGATACAAACACACCTGTAACCACACCAGGCTTCCTCTGAAGCAGATTCTTTCATGAAACAGAGGACAATCACTTACATAGTTAGGTGCACGCGCAACAGCAGCAACCTGAACTATTTGATGGGGAACAGAGAGACCAAAGACATTAATGAAATTATAGTGCCTAGTATTTTATCTTACACAAAGCCAAGTTTTTATTATTTCCAAGTAGGTGCATAACTCAAAGCATGCTACTGAATATAAAATTTATTTATAATTAGCACTTCCAGTGGATGTCATTATTCACCTCCACAATATTTAGTAGACCATGCTCCAGGACTGTTAGGATCCAGTTATGAGCCTGTTGATAATATTACTTTGCTGTGGGCTGCTGGAGGTTGTTGTTGTTATTGTTAGGTGCCATAAAGTTGTGTCTAACTCATAGCGACCCTCAGAGTGTTTTCAATGGCTGTTTCAGGATTGCCTTGGGAGTGGGTTGCCACATCCTTCTCCTGTTTTTGTGGTGCTGGGAATCGAACTCAGGACC
This sequence comes from Pedetes capensis, assembly GCA_007922755.1. Classification (NCBI taxonomy): domain Eukaryota; kingdom Metazoa; phylum Chordata; class Mammalia; order Rodentia; family Pedetidae; genus Pedetes; species Pedetes capensis. Next base: position 3,661 of record VMDO01037235.1, on the reverse strand, counting down.
TCAGAGATTGTAGAGCGGGCTCTCTACCAACTGAGCTAAACCCCAGCCTGTGGGCTGCTGAAGGTAGTATATGAAAAACTGTCTGCCCAGTCCGTCTAATAATTGATCCAAATTCCAGAAGCCTTGAAGGCAAGAGGAGAAATGTGGAAATGTAGGTGCTATTGAGTCAGATCAGAGCCAAAGTGACCCTAAGTACAGCAGAAGGAAGCACTACTCAACACTGTGCCATGCACACAATCTTTTTATCTTTGAGCCCATTGTTGCAGTTACTGTATTTCTTCTCATTTGGAGCTGTGCCACACCAGCTAAAGGAGGTTCCAGGGGCTTTACTCCATTCCTGTCATTAAGGTTGACTCTACTTTGATGAGGCAACTCTTCCTCAGTCATTTCTTCAATACCTTCCAGCCTGGGGGCTCATTTTCTGGCACTATATAAAGGGCTGAGGTTCAGCTCAGTTGACAGAGTGCTACTCTGCTGTCTGAGGCCCTCTTTTCGATTCCTAGCACCACAACAATGGGAGAAGGACATAGCAGCCTGCTCCCCAAACAATCCCAAAATAGCCATCAAAAACCCTATGAGGGTCTCTATGAGTCAGACACAGCTCTACAGTACCGAACAACAACAACAACAACAACAACAACAACAACAGCAACATATTTGACAGTGCTTCTCCGCTATTCATAGGGTTTTCAATGACAAACTGTTTCAGAAGTGGGCTGCCAGGTCCTTCTTCCTAGCCTCCCTTAGTCTAAAGCTCAGCTGAAGCCTGTCCCCATGGGAAGCCCTGCAGGTCTCTGAGATGGCAACGGAATGCCTTTTAGGCTGGGCACTGTGGTGCACGCATCTAATTCTAGTGCCTTGGGAGGCACAGGCAGGAAGATCACAAGTCTGGGGCCAGAGGCAGCCTGCATAACTTAGTGAGACCCTGGCTCAATATAAACAAATAATAAAGCATCTGGATGTGAAAGCTCAGTTGCAGAGCCCTTGTGATATATGCACAAAGCCTTGGATTCAGCTCTCTAGTACTGAAAAAAAAAAGAATACCTTCTTTGTATTACACGATGGAATAAAATATTCAAGTGAAAGTGACTTTGAAGACCCAAAATGGGCCCAGGCCCTGTACTTTCCTCTAATCTCTAACCGGAGTTCATGTATTTGCTTAAAACAATGCAGAGCCAGGCAGTATTGGGGCTTGCCAGCCACACAAGAGCAGAAAGGATATCCAAAGTGAACATTTGGGCTGGCCTCTCTCTATGCTTTTCTCCAGGGTTTGTGTTGGGCTTTGAGTTGGTCCAATAAATAACAGTGTCACCAGTCAACTGGCAGGAGTCCAGATAGAAATCCTGGGTAGGCAAGAAGCCCTTCAGGTGCAGGTATTTGGCACCATCTGAACCCCTGAGTGTCTGACTGTAGTGGGTGGTGACAGCAGATAGACAGGAGCAGTGGTAGCAAGTGGCAACTAGTGGTGTTACAGCTCTCATGTAGACCAAGGAGGTCAAGATTCCCCAGAATTTCCAAGTGCTGCTGCTGTTGCCACTGGTCACTGGTCTTGCAGCGTTGCTTCTTCTTTAGTTCTCAAGAAATCAGCTGCTTCAGCACTTATGCAGCTCATTATCCTAGCTGCTCAGCTATCTGACCACTGCTGCTCCATTGTCTCTGCCATCCCTCACCATTACTGTCATTACTGTTCTGCTGTCTCTGCTGCTTCTTTCTTCATGTTATCAGCTCAGCCCTCACTACTAAAAGTAGGCAAACATCACTCGAGATAAACCTTTTATTGCAACGCCAGGGTGTCTCCTGGCCAGCTCACTAAGTGAGCAGTATAGCCTTCTCATATAGTCAGGGAAGAGGAGTGTGCACTAATCACAGAAACCCATTATGCAAATGAAAGTTTGTGTTTGCACCAATCACAGCATAGTTCTTTTTGCCCCAGTCACATCAGTCCCTTCTGTACCAATCAGAGCAGTCCCTCTTCTGGGCCACCAGGGGATGTATTTGACCTCCAGCCTGGATTGGTCACAGGGTCATCTAGAGTTCACTGAGGATTGTGATAGTAAAAAGTCAAATGCAAATTGCAAACCAATTGAAACAGCCATGGCTGGAGCTGCACCTTCAGAAGCTGGAGCTGTGCTGCAGCAGCAGTTATCATGTGGCTTCCCCAAGGCATCTATGAAGTGTTTAAAGCCACGGATGCTCATCTAAGGGTGGTTCACCTGGCTCATGACTGAGAGGCCTTTACTCAAAGCAAGTAGCCAACACTAAAAGGGAGCGCCTAACAGCTTCTAGTTAGGGGGTGGGATTGCCCCATCCCCTCCATGTGCTTCCATGCAGGAACACAAGCAGCAGAGGGAGCACTCACCGTGAGAATGAAAAGAAACCCTATTGTTAACACGAACATTGATTTTAGCAGCATGTTAACAACACCGCATGCCCCGCACCTCAGAGAGCTGGTTCCCTGCTCTGAATCAGCAGGACTCTTCCTTGCCCATGTTATGAATCAATGAGAAACAGCATGGATGGTCTAGGCAGCTGAGATCCCATGCCGGTCCCTGGAGGATGTGGTTGATGTCCTCAGTCACCTGGGCTCCCTGATTCTGGCCCTCAGAATTAGAGGCATTCCCCTTCCGAGGTAGCCCTGGGCTAGGCTGGGCCCCCAAAAGCTCCTCTTGAAGGGCGAGGCCCTTGAAGGAGAAAGCGCTGGACAATGCACCAGTGACCTTGTCCTTCTGGTGGTGGTGCCAATGCTCCCTGCCCCCTGTGGTTAAGCCAGAAATCACATCCTGTGCTGGTCTTTCTGTGGGGCTCGAGCCTCCCGGTCTGGCTTGGAGGTTTGGACAGGCAGCACCGCCACACACACAGATACTAAACCCAATTCACTTGGGGCCCTTGGGTGAGGGGCGCAGACTCCTGCTGCCCTTGGGACCCTGGAGGAGATGGGAGAAAGGAAAAGCCTCAGGCGCTTTTGCCTTCCAGGGGCAAACACCTGTGCTGGTGGTCTCGGTGGTCAGGAGGAGACATCTGTTGCTTCGTTGGTGATCAGACAGAGAGCGGGTTCTTTCCTTGTTGATGGTTGAGGTGGGAGAGCGTTCTTTCCTCACCGAAGGTCTGGGGGAGAGCAGCAGGAGAGGTGTTTCCTCATCCATGGTCCGGTGGTCCGGGCAAAAAGGCGAAAAAGTCTTGCTTAGCCGATGGTCTGGGCGAAAAGGGCGAAAAAAGGCAAAAAGGGCCAAACTGCCTCAGCACAGCTCCTTATATAGCTTGCCCATGGAATGGCCTGAGCCAATCAGCTTTCAGTCCAATTGTCCAATCAGGAAGGGTTTTGTATAAACGTGCAACCTAGTTCCTTTCATTTTCCCTAGATTTCTAATTTACAAACCAGATATTCAAAACCTGTTTTCCGGTTTGGGGTTTTTTGCCAATTTCCTCCCAATTTTCCCTACACTTTCTTCTCTCGCATCCACTGTGTCAGCCACCCTGCCAGGTCCTCCTGATTTCTCTCTGGTCTCCCCTTAGCTCTGTGTGGCCACAACCTCCACCTACTGCACGACAAGGTACTGCGCATGTGCTGGTGGCCCCATGAGATTATAGCTGTCTCAGTGCATAGAACCACACCGTGGCACGTTCGTACAAACACCTGGTGACACGCTGCTCAGCAATGTCA
>VMDO01037234.1:0-14492 GCA_007922755.1 Pedetes capensis | reverse complement strand
CAGCACTTAGCCTGCAGCATTCTATGCTGCAGGCATAGAGCCAGCACTTAAAGGGGTAGAGCCTTGCTCTATAGGGGCTGCCTGCTCCTTGCTCTCCTTAAGGGGAGCACCCCAATAAACCTTCCCTGTCCTTTTCCAACCACCTGAAGGTCTCCCGAGGTCCTTCTTTCCCGACACCGGTCACGTGTTATGTTGTGGGTTTTGGCCCTAACTCTAGCCGGGCTAGAGCCCAAACCTCAACATATGTCAACACATGGTAGTGGCTTTGTATACATTAGCTATTGTTACCAATAAGAAGGCAAATATATCTTCATGTCTCCATGGTCCATATGGGCTCTTTGTCTACCATTGCCCTTAGGATAAATTCCATACTCCTCACCATATCCTATAAGTCCAACACAATCTGGCTCTGTCCACTTAACTGACTTCATCTCTAGGCACATCTCTCCTCTCCTCTCACCAGTATAGCCATATTGACTTCCTTATGCTTCAGCCATCCCAAGTTCTTTTCTGTTTCAGGATCTTTGTATTTGTTATTCACTCCCTGTGTCCCCAGATATTCCCTTTGGTGGCTCCTTTTTGGTCATTCAAGTTTCAATTCAAAAGTTCCCTTTTCAGAATGGCTTGTTTTCAATCACCCAACAGTTTCCCAATCTTCTAGTCACTCTTTTTTCTATTCAGTTTTGTTTTCTTCATGGCATTTATTGCTATATGAAATTATTTCCCTTGTCTTGCTGTTTTTATTATCAACTTCCTCTGCTACAATATAAGCCCTATGAGGGTAACCACTCTACCTGTTTTGCTCAGTACTATATTGCAGCACCTAGAACAGGATTTTGGGAATAGAACAATAGAGTAAATATCTGTTGAATGGATGGATGGATATGGTAAAGATCTTTACTTTGACTTTTGGTACTTTTGATTATGGCTGGGAGTGGTATCCGATAAACTATGGAACTGCCTACAAAACATAAGTAGAATGGATTATACCTCTCATTAGAAAGAATACTAATGTGCTATTCTCCTGCATGGCAGGAAGCTGCATTGGACATCTAATAATATGCTTCATACCAGCCAACCACATGTGTGGCTCTGTGAGGTAATTCTGCTTTTATATTGAATAACTCAAATGATTGCATGTGTTATCTGCCTCATTTGTCATATAGATACAGGTTTGGAGTGCTTTTTAAATTCAGTTACACAGGCTATGGGAAGCTTTGGGAATATTGCATAAAGCTGGCTTGATAACTGATAAAGAACCCGAGTTGAGGAGACAGTTTGCTTAAAAAGCCACACATGCAGGTGGTGAGTCTAATAATATGAATCAGCAAGGTTCGTAGAGGATCCTGGGCTTGACAGTTTTATTGTATATGGGAAGTTACTAAGAAAATAATTGAGGGTCTTTGGAAAAACAAGCAATAGCAGCCTGCTATTTCTGCAGAACTAAGGAAGGCACACTGTCATTTGTTTGCTTTTTCCTTCAGTGTTTTGGGGAGTGGGATTCGGTTGAAGAAGATAACAGTAAGTGGGGAAGGGTCTTAAAACAAACCCTATCATGACTTGGTGATCCCTGATGATTGAGTTTACCTGAATCTCTCTAGTCAATGAGAGAGTTTGGAATTCTCCCCTGAGCCTAGGTTGCCTCCCCATCAAGACTTATGGATTGTGCTCCTTGGAGTTCTCTTAAAGCCCCAAGAATTAGTACAATAACAAACTAGAAGAGTGAAAGGTCTAAACTATAGGGGAAGCACATCTGGTGGTGTTGTGGTGGTCATTGGGCTCAGTCCCCTAGAGGTTCTGATTCATACAAATCTCTTTCATAACCTCCTTTATTTTCTAACATGTGTTACTGAAACACACTTTGAGAAATACTCATGTGATGTTTTCACAGAGCCTAGAAACATAGGCAGGACATCTACAGATAAAGTTGGAAGGAATGTGCAGTCTAGTAAAAAGAATAAACATATTCACAGAGGATATAAGGCATCTTTTCAACTTATTAAATATATATAACAGAACCATCTGATATGAGAGCGAAAGAGGAAAGAGCTATGTTTAAAATGCAGAGGTTTTGATTCCATGGATCTTGTAAAGGACTTGTGAATGTTAATTTTAACAAATGCCCATCCAGGTGATTTGTGCAGCACATCTTTGAGAAACACTGGTATAGTCCCACAATAGCTTTGCATAGATGTGGAAAATGAGGTTGGGAGAGGAAAGTGAACTATTGGTTGGAAATGCCCACACTGGGGATGCTGTAAAATATTATTGCTTCTAAGGTGGGCTCTGAGCCATACTTCTTAAAGTCTCTTTTAATTTGTACTTGGCTATAAATTTAATATCCTTTTTATGATACTTGAAAGGGCTGCATAATTTCATGGTCTGGCCATTACCTCCAGTATTAAATGAATGACTATTACTGGTACTTAATATATCTTTCCTAGTTTCTTAATGACTGAAGCGCATAGCATAAGAGCTACCTTGTTTCATATAGAGCACATATGCAGATAGTGAACACCTATTCTTTTGGGGTAGGGTTGGCAGGCAATAGCTTTCTTCTTCAGGCATTCTCAACCCCCTACTTCCACTTCCCCCAGCTGTTTTGACTATATAAAAGGAATAGTACTTTTGTGGAACTCCAGGTATCCTTAAGCTCTAACTTTCAAGTTAGCTAAATCTCAGAAGACAGCAACAATAGCACACTGACAAGACTCTAAACAATTACATTAGGGACTTAGGTAAGGGAAAACAGTGAATGCATATACAAATACAAAGTTCTTTCTCCACTCTCATATTGATAGAGGAAGTGTGTGGGAGATGGCAGTCATGCTGGAGATCCTCCTTCACCCTTGGTTAAGCCACCTTAGTTTCTGTACTTTACCCCTACACTTAATGAGGGATTGTGACATAGAAATAAGTAGAAAAATGCCTTCTCATTTAGATTCATACTATTGCTTTTTCTCCTAATTCCTTGAATTCAGAATGCTTGAAGTAGGCATGTTACAGAAAAGGAGGTGTGAAAGAAATGTGCAGATTCTATGTACAATTTCCTTTCTCCATTAGAATAAGGCTGGAGACTGAAGCAGCATTAGAGCAGGATAGGAAAGGTAGGTCTGGCAGAGAATGCTTGAGCATGGGTAGAGTCCTTCATGCATGGGTAAGAAAGAGACATAGAAGAGAATAGACAGGACAAAGCCAGTAAGCTGATCAGGAGGACAGGGAGAGTACTCACCCTCCCCCTGTCTCAGCAAATGGCCAGCAGCACCAGTTCCTTCAATTTAATCCTTTTCCTGTCCTGTCTAAGACAAAGTGTGTTCTGTTTAAGCGTCTCTGGAGAGCTAAGGGGGTGGGGGATGAATGAATACATGAATAGATTTAGTGATTTTTGGTATGTGAAGCATCTTGCCAATTATTTTGCATAAACAATGTCAAAGAGCCACAGAAACTTGGTTCTCATTCCCGTTACTCTCATAGCCTTCCTGCGAGCTGATTTGCTTCAACCTCCGAGAGAGCTGCCTCCAGAAACAGATGATGGACATGAAGATGTGGATAAAATGAGAAAGAAACTTTTACATACAGATTGATTTAAAAACACTCATTTAGATTTAATAGAATAATTATTGAGATAAATGACACACCATGAAAATAATTGAATAGTACATAAATAAGACATAGTGGCTGTAGATATACTTCCACAAATACTTTACTAGGTGTATTAAGAGAAGTCAGTGAGCCACAATGTATTTCAACAAAGGTCAATATTTCAAGAAATCTATAAGATGTCCTAGGCTGTAAATAACTACCACTTTTATTCTTGTCTAGAATATATGCAGTAAGTAGAATTATAGTCTTCATGGTGCCACATTCTCTCACTTAATATGAAGAGATTTGTCAGCTGAAAACATGTCCCGAACATTTACTTTGTGCATTGGCCTGTACTAGAATCTATGGTAATTGTGGTATTTTATAGTACTGAAAACTAATTGAGTTGAATTACTGATAGTTAATTGAGTTAAATATTGACTAGATGCCCTAAAGATATGTTATCTCTGGATATTAAATAGTATAGGACTTTGTTTATCTTTAATTAGGTTACTGATATTAGATAATAAATTTTTTTTTGAGTTTTTGAGACAGTGTCTCACTGTGTAGCTCAGGCTGGCCTTGAATTTGTGATCTTTCTGTCTGCACTTCCCAAGTGCTAGGATTACAGGTGTGTACTATGATTCCCAGCAGATAATAAGCTATCATGGAACTTTCTAGTCATATGACACATAGAAGCATTTATTGCTTTTCTGTGTGTCAGAAATAAGCAGCTATAGTGTAGGGTAAAACATACACTTGGAGTCAAAACCAAGCTCTGCCATTGCTAGTTATGTGACCTTGAGCAAGGTATTTTACCTCTCTAGTTCCCATTTTCTGTGTCTTCAAAATGGGGATGACAATGACACCTCCTTCTCATAGTTGATGTTGGAGATAGACAACATCAGAATAGGGAATAGGAAAGTACCTAATGAATAGTAGAAGCCTTGTCAATTTTCATTTTCTGTATATAAATACAAACCAATTTTCAAACAAAGGGTTGGCTTTGTTAACTTGATTGGTTATTTAGAACCATATATTAATCTTATTCAAATTGCCCTGTTTGAATTTACCATCAAACCAATTTTCTATGTATTGACAGTAAAGAGCATAAATTCTGATGTCATGCTTCCAAGTTCTGGCTTGCTTGTTTCCTAATTGTGAGATGCAGTACAGGTTATAACACCTTTCAGCTTTAGTTTCCTCATCTATAATTTGGAATAATCATGATATTCCAGTCCTACACAGGATTGTTCTGAATTTTAAGTCATGCAAACAACATGCTTAGCACAGCAGTCTAAATCAAGCACTCAATGTTAGCTATGGATTTTATTTTAAAATAGGAGGTGCACAGCATGTTTATAAAAATATCTTACAACCAGAATGATAATCTTTGGAGAGCTGATGTTGGGGACTGTGGGCATCTGAGAGGTTTCTTTTCTTCTGAATACACTCTCTAGATCTCAAATAGTATTTAGTACTTTCAAGGAGCAATGATTTATTTCATCAAAATTACAAAGCCCATTCCTTCATTCACTATTCATTTATTCAACAACAAATAGTAATTGGGCACCTACTCAATGTGTTACAAAATTTGCTCAGTGCTAACTCTACAGTAATGAACAAAATGGCCATGATTCTTTCTCTCACAGATCTTACAGTCTAGGTCACTTGTAAGATACTCTGTTTGATTCCATAGAAACATGTACTACAACCTTGGGGTATTTATATTGTGTTGAACCACATTAAATTATTTCTAAATCAGAATAAAACTACTGGGAAAAATAATACAGTGTAGCCGGGTTGATCAGGCATAGGTACATAAAAATAAGTGGTACAGTATGATGTGGCTGAGCATCAATTGAATGATCAAATTATGCCAGAAGAATTCAGATGAAGGAATAGTGAGGATGATTTACAATTGAATTTTTTCCAGAATATGGGTTGGGAGGCTAGTGACTGTAACATGGGTCAGGTTTTATAGTGCAAGCAGGACTTAGATGTCAGGCAACAAGGGAATCATAAGTAGTGAGCAAGGACAGGGAGGCAAAAATGTGTGTGCTATGCACCAGGTTTAGGGAGCAATGAAAAGATTACTTTGCCCAAAGGAAATATTTTTTATGTAGGGTGGCATATGCAACTGGCATTATATAGTTGATGGAATAGATGATGATCATATTTTGGGTACACTTGAATATCAGGTGATGAGTTTAGATTTGGGAATTATTTTTCCATTCAAGTTGTTTAAACACAATGATAATGTGCACAGTGACATTTTTCAAAGCTGGTGATTTCAGTATGTATGCTGAATTGCTTGGGTTTATATTAAAGTTATTTGTAATGGGAAATTGTGGTAGTGCCCACCCAAGTAGATGAGGATTAAGGTGGTAATAATGGTAATTGTAAAGAATGGTTCAGGAATTCCACCTCTCAGAATTTATTCTAAGGAATTCATTAGATAACAACATCAAGGTGTTTGTACAGAGATAGTTATCCCAGGATCCTACACACTTCTTAAATGAATAAAGGATCAGTGCTGTGGTTAAATTATCCAGTATTATCCCTTCTTCTCCTGTACTGTATTTTCTTCCTTCCTTACTCTGGAAATGCTATCATATATTTGGTGTTAATCATCTCCATAGATTTTTTAAAAATATTTTGACTACTAGGTATGCATCCGCAAACAAGACAAAGTACTACTTGTAAGTTTTAAAGTTTTGTATAAGTGGCATCATACTTGAAATATCCATCTGGAGCCTCATTAACTTTGAAATTTATCTAGTAATATATGTAGCTCTAGCTGGGTAATTCTCAAATGTCAGAATGCACCAGAATCCCTTGGATGACTTGTTAAATCATACTTTGCTGCACTCCACTTCCAGAGCTTTTGATTCAGTAGATCTGGGTTGGGGTCCAAGAATTTGCATTGCCAACAAATTTCTTCCATCACACTTAATAGTATTCTGTTGTCAGCATGCACCACAATATATTTACTTATTCTTTTGTTGGTGGATATTTATGTAGTTTCCAGTTTTTTAGAGTTACAAACAATGGTGTAATGAGTACTGTTGTGTATGACTGCTTGTGCCCGTGTGTGAGAGTTTCTATGGTATATGTACCAGGAGAAATTGTTTGATAATAGAGAATGCATATATTCAACTCTGGGATATTACCAAATTATTATTTAAAATGGTTTTACCAATTTGTAACCACACCTTACATATCTGTGTGTCAGATTTCCAATTTGATATCCTTGCAAAAGTTTGGTAAAGTTAGGTTTTTAAATTTTGGCAATCTGATGCACAGTCAATTGTCATTTAAATTCACGTTTCCTCTCATTGGGTGGCTGGGTATCTTTTTATGTTTTATTGGCCATTTTGGTTTCTATACATTTCTCATTGATTTAGATCAGTGCTAACCAATAGAAATATAATATGAAGCACTTTTATTTAAAGTTTTCTACAAAACACATTGATGAAGATAATAAGAAATGCGTGATGTATATTTTAATAGTATATTTAGCCCATAGATCAAAATTATTATCATTTCAACATTGATCTATATAAAAATTACAAATGAGATATTTTACATTATTTTTCATATGTCTTCAAAATATAGTATTTCACAAAATATAATATTTCACACTATTTTACACCACAGTTCCAGTCAGCCACATTTCAAGTACTCAATGGCCCCATTTGATAGTGGATATCATACTGAATAGGTAGTTTTAGTGTCTGATGCTTTCTGGGTTATATAAATTGCAAAATAGTTTTACCCACTGTATCACTTGTCTTTTCTCTTTGTTTGTGCTCATTTATATGGTACAGAACTTTTTTTTTTTTTTTCAGACAAGGTCTTGCTTGCTATTTAGTCCAGGCAGGCCTAAAGTTGCTATGTAGCCCAACTTAGAGTCAACCTCATAATCTTTCTGGTTCAGCCTCCTGATTACTGGGATTACAAGTGTGTGCCACCACAGCTGGGGTTTAGTTTAGCGGGTAGAGTTCTGCTCTGCATGCTCTGAGGCCCTGGGTTCAATCCCAGCACTGCAAAAATGGGAGATGGACCTGGCAGCACACTCTCTAAACAATCCCAAAATAATCAGCCATGGAAAATTATGAATAGCAGAGAAGCACTAACAATAGTGACAGGCATGGCACGGTGTTGCGGAGTCTTTCATTCTGTTGTATATAGGGTCACTATGAGTCAGATCTGACTTGAGGGCACCTAACAACAACAGCAGTAGCAGCTACTACAGCTGTCTGTATAGAATGCTTCACTTTTAATGAAGTTTCATTTATGATTGTTTCCTTTATGATCTGTACTTTTTATGTCTTATTTAAGAAAGTCTTCTTACCATAAAATCATAAAATATTCTCCAAATTTTTCTTTGCCAACTTTTTAGCTTTCTTTTAGTAGCAAATATTTTAATCCAGTGGAAATTTATTTTTATGAATGCTGTCCAAAGAGGATATAATTTTTAAATAAATATTTCCATACAATGGAACAGTTATCCCAGGACTATTTATTGAATAGCCTATTGTTTTCCATTTATTTGGTGTTTTTTTTCAGTACTGGGGGTTGAATCCAGGGCCTTGCACTCACATGCTTTGCAAGTGCTGTACCACTGAGCTATACCTCAGCCCTTTATTTTATTTTATTTTATTTTTTTACTTTTTGAGACAGGGTCTCACTAAATTACACAAACTGCCTCTGGTCTCGAATTTGCGGTCCTCCTGCCTCCGCCTTCCAAGTTGCTGGGATTATAGGCGTGCACTACTGTGCTCTGTTTGTTTTCCATTTATTTGTAATGGTGCCTGCCCTGTGCATCAAATTTCTACAGAAGAGGAGTTTGTTTCTGTGTTGCCTATTCTGCTCCATTGATCTGTTGATCTGTCCTGTGCCAATATCATGGTGTTTTAATTATTAGAACTTTAAAAAATTAAGTTTGATATTTGTAAGAGTGACTCTGTGTTTTCCTTTAAAATGATCTTGTCATGTGGGAGAGGGCTTTACTCTTTTATATGAAGTTCAGAATTAGCTTATCAAATTTCATAAAAACTCATTTTAGTGTTTTGAGTGGATCTGTATTGGATTTATATTCCATTTAGGGAGAATTAACATTGTTATGATAGTAAGCTTTGCCACCCCAGGTCATGTTTTATTTCATCCTTTTTCCCCCTAGTACTCAGGATTGAACCCAGTATCTCACATGCTAGGCCAATGCTCTACCACTGAGCTGCACCCCTAGCCCCCATTTTATTTTTTATTTTGAGTCAGCGTCTTGCTAATTTGTGCACACTGCCTCTGGCTCTGAACTTGCAATCCTTCTGTCTCAGCTTCTGGACTTGTTAGAATTACAGATGTGCATCAGAGATTATGTTTTATTTCTTCACTTATGCAAATCTTCTTTTTATTAATGAATTTTTGTACTTTTCTTCAAAAGGTATGGTATATATTGATTTCAAGCTACCTCAAAGTTTTTTGTTAGTATTGAAAATAGTATCTTCTTGAAACATTTATGTTTTCATAATTTTATGCTGTCATTATTACTGTAGATTTATGGTGCCATGTGTGAGGCCTCCACGACTGTTTGCTTCTTCTTTTCTAACTTTTAGACCTTTGTAACTTTCAGTCCTATTGCTTTTGTAGGATTCTCTAGCACCATATTTAATAGGAGTATAGAGGACATTCATGTCATGTTTCTAACTTTAAAATGAAATGCTTCTAATGTTATCCTACTAAGTATGATGCTTACTGTTAGTTTTGATAGGCATCCTTTATCAGGCTAAAGAAGTCCTCTTATATTTATATTTTTATAAGAATTTTAATTGTTTTCATGAATTTGTACAAAGGTTCATTATGAGTTGGACCTGATTTGATGGCACAACAAGTACTTTTAGTCTTTTTATGACTGAATAGAGATCTTTTCTTATGTATACTTTTAATGAAATTGTGGGCTTTTAAGGATCCCAGGTGTATCCTGATGTATCATTTCCAATTTCTTGCCTTGTTTGAGATATGATCTTGTAATCACTATATGTGTGAGCATTAAAATTCAAGATCCTAAGATTCAAAGGAGATCAGCAGAAATCCCCATGATATCCCTAAGGCAATTGTAGTCTCTGGTCATATGCTTACTGACCTGGTTTTCAGGTATCATTTCATTTTTGTTCTCTGGTGATTTCCTTTATTTCACGAGAGTTCAGTTGAGTATTTGAAATCTGAATTTTTTAAAAATCCCTCACTTTTGATGTTTATATCATACAAGCTTTTGGGATTCCTATGCCATCATTTTATTTGTAAATGAAGTTTTCACGTTGTTTATACATAGAAAAAATAGAAGCAGCCCAACTAGTTTTCTAATATCTACTTCTTGTTGTTAGGTGTCATCAAGTTGTGTCTAACTCATAGCGACCCTCATAGGGTTTTTAGTGGCTGACTGTTTTCTGGATTGCCTTAGGAATGGACTGCCACATCCTTCTCCCATTTTTACAGTGCTGGGAATTGAACTCGGGACCTCAGAGATGGTAGAGCAGGGCTCTACCAACTGAGCTAAATTCAGTGGTTTGTAAATGTTAGGAACTCAATAAATGTTTATTGAATGAATATTTTTTTTGGATTCTATGACTGACAGCTTGTGAGAGAAGAAAAAGAGAATGAAGTTAAAAATTATACCAAGGTTTTAAGACTAGGAGAATGATATTGCTTCTGATAGACAAATGGGAAGGCTAGAAGATGTGATAATTTATTAGAAAAAATAAAAGTTTGATTTCAGTTACATTGGGTTGAGATACCAGAAAGATTTGCTGCATCATGTTTGGGAGAGTGGCAGATCAGTGAAAAAAGGAAGACTTTCAAGTAGATGGATTGACACTGTGCCTGTGACAATAGGCTTTAGCATTGAAAAGTTTGTGTTTTGTTCTGTTGAACATAGGGATGCTATGAGTTGGACCTTACTCAACGGCCCTTAACAACAACAATCTTTACCCGGGTATGTGAGATTAAAGTTCTGGAGAAATGTCATGGCTGGAAGTATTACTTAGGATATTAATTATTTGTAATAAGATTGAAATTGTAGCACTATTTGATGTCACTGAGGTAGAGAGCAGAGACTAAGAAACATAGTAGGTCTAAAATTCAGCCTTAATTGTGGTAAAAAGAAAGCACAGCCTATAAGGTACATATAAAAGATATTGTCCAGAAAATAGAATAATGAAGATAGTTTTGTATCACAGAAAACATTGAAGGAGATAAATTTGAAGGATGAGAGAATTGTTTAAGGAGACAACAGGGAACAGATTCAGATACTGTGTAGAGGTCAAGACCCCTAGATACCTTCTGGGAAAGGCTTTACCTCAGTCCTACTTATGACTATAGCTTTCAACTTGAATATAGCTAATTAGAAAAGAGTAGTTTAGGTTATTTAATAAAAATTTGCTTGAGTGTGATATTAATGATATTGTTTGATAGTTTCCACATTCAGTTAGATCCCCTTTCTTGGGATTAGGCACAAATATGGATCTCTTCCAGCCAGTTGGCCACGTAGCTGTTCTCCAAGTCTCTTGGCAAAAACACCTTAGCATCCCCACTGCTGCATCGATTTGTTGAAACATCTCTATTGGTATGCCATCAATTCCTAGAGCCTTGCATTTCACCAATTCCTTGAAGGCAGCCTCCACTTTATCCTTCAATGCCATTGGTTCCTGATCATAAGAAATCTCTTGAAATGGTTGGTCATCAACCAATTCTTTCTGGTATAATAATTCTGTGTATTCCTTCCATCTTCCTTTGATGTTTCCTGCATCATTTAATATTTTTCTGGTAGAATCGTTCACTATTGCAACTCAAGGCTTGAATTTTTTCTTCAATTCCTTAAGCTTAAGAACAGAGCATGTTCTTACCTTTTGGTTTTATGTCTCCAGCTCTTTGCACATGCCATTAAAATATTTGAATTTGTCTTCTCAAGCTGCATTTTGAAATATTCTGTTTAGTGACTTAACTTCATCATGCCTTCCTTTTATTTTAGCTCCGTATGTATCAAGGGCAAGTCTCAGAGTCTCTTTTGACATGTAATTTTGTCTTTTCTTTTTCCCCTGTCTTTTTAATAACCTTTTACTTCGCTCATGAATGGTGTCTTTGATGTTATGCCATAACCCTTCTAGTCTTCTGTCATTAGTGTCTAATGCATGAAATGTGTTCTTGAGGTGGTCTCTGAACTTAGGTGGGATACACTCAAGGTCAGACCTTGGCTCTCATAAACTTGTTATAATTTTCTCCAGTTTCAGTTTGAACTTGCATATGAAAAGTTGATGGTCTGATCCCCAATCAACATCTGATCTCATTCTGACATTTGATATTGAGTTTTCCATCATCTCTTTCCACAATGTAGTCAATTAGTTTTCTGTATGTTCTATCTGGTGAAGTCCACGTATATAGTTGCTGCTTATGTTAATGAAAAATGTATTTTCTATGGAAAGGTCATTGGTCTGACAAAATTCTATCATGTGATCTCCAGCAATGTTTCTGTCACCAAGGCCATATTTTCTGACTACTGAGTCTTATTCTTTCTTTCCAACTCTTGTATTCTAGTCACCACTAATCATCAGTACATCCTGATTGCATGTTCAATCTACTTCAGATTGCAAAAGCTGGTAGAAATCTTCCCTATCTTCATTTGTGTCTTTAGTGGTGGGTGCATAAATTTGAATAATAGTCATACCAACTGGCCTTCTGTGTAGGCATACGGATATTATTCTACCAGTAACAACATTGTACTTTAGGACAGATCTTGCTATGTCTTTTTTGATGATGAATATAATCACATTTCTCTTTGTCATTCCCAGCATAGTAGACCATATGATTATCTGATTCAAAATGGCCCATGCCAGTCCATTTTAGCTGACTACTGATGCATAGAATGTCAATGTTTATGTGCTTCATTTCCCTTTTAATGATTTCTAATTTTCCTAGATTCATACTATGTACATTTCAGGTTCCATTTATTAATGGATGCTTACAGTTTCTCCTTATCATTTTGAGTCATACCACATCACCAAATGGAGGTCACTGTGACTTTATTCAATTTCTAAAATTAAGGTAGACTCTACTTTGAGGAAGCAACTCTTCCCTAGTAGTCTTTTGGTTGCCTTCCAACCGCGGGGGCTCATTTTCTGGCACTATATCTGACAGTGTTGCTCTCCTATTCATACAGTTTTCAATGGCTAATTTTTTCAGGAATGGGCTGACATGTCCCACTTCCTAGTTTGTTTTTTCTAGAAGCTCAGCTGAAACCTGTGTACTATGGGTGACCCTATTGGTACCTGCAAAACCGATAGCCCAGTTTTCAGCCTCTTAGCAACACACAAGCCCCCACAATAACTAAACATCTTTCAAAAGTGACTACAGCAATATATGGACAGGGAGTATGCCCCCACTAGCAGGTCAGGCTGGATTCAGAAGAAGGCATGGAACCAGGGACAAGATTGCTGATGTCAGAGGGATATTAGCAGAAAGCAGAGAATACCAGGTGTCTGTTTTTCTTGAATATGCAAAGGCATTTGACTGTGTGGATAATATCAAATTATGGATAACACTGCAAAGAATAGGAATCCAAGAGCACCTAGTTGTACTCATGAGGAATCTGTACAAGGATCAGAAGACAGTCATTTAAACAGAACAATGAAACACTGCTTGGTTTAAAGTCGAAAAAGATGTGCATCAGGGCTATATCCTTTCACCATACCTCTTCAATTTCTGTGCTGAGCAAATGTGAGAAGCTGGACTTTATGAAGAAGAATGCAGCATCAGGATTGGAGGAAGACTCATTAACAACCTGCATTATGCAGATGACACAATCCTACTTGCTGAAAGTAAAGAGAATTTGAAACTGATGAAGATCAGTGAACACAGCCTTCCGTATGGATTGTGACTCAACATCAACAAACAAAAGTCCTTACAACTGGGTGAGTATGCAACTTCATGATAAATGGAAAAAAGATTGAGGTTGTCCAAGGGTTTGCTTTACTTGGTTCTGCAATAAATACCCACAGAAACAGCAGTCACGAAATCAAAAGATGCATTGCATCTGGAAAAGCTATGGCAAGAGACCTCTTTAAAGTATTGAAATGCAAAGATGTCACACTGAAGACAAAGGTGCGCCTGACTCTTGCCGTGGTATTTTCAGTTGCATCATATGGTTGTGAAACTAGACATTGAACAAGAGAGTCAGGAGAAGAATTGATGCTTTTGAATTATGGTGCTGCATATGAACATTTAATATACCATGAACTGCTAAAAGAACCAAGGGATCAGTCTTAGAAGAGGCACAACCAGAGTGCTCCTTGAAAGGAAGGATGGCTAGACTGCGTTGTACATATTTTGGACATGTAGTCAGGAGGGACCCAAACCTGGAGAAGGACGTGATGTTTGGGAGAGTAGCAGGTCAAAAAAAAAAAAAAAAAAGAAAAAAGAAAAACCCTCCACTAGATGGATTGTTACAGTGTCTACAACAATGGGCTTAAACATAAATAAGATCATGTGCCTGGCATAGAATCAGGGGCTGTTTCAATCTGTTGTACTTACAGTTGCTATGAGTTGCACCCAACTGGACAACACCTATGAACACCAAGTTTAGGTTGTGATTTTTCCACATTTGCATGTTTTTTGTATACCTTTATATACACATAAGCATATATTTTAAAGTATATCTTTTTGTTGCAAACACTTCACAATGTAGGTGTTGAAAATCCACTTATATCTGGGTGCAGTGGTGCACATCTATAATCCCAGCAACTCAGGAGGCAGAGGCAGGCAGATCGCAAGTTTGAGACTAGAGGCAGTCTGTGTAATTTAGTGAGACCCTGTCTCAAAAAGGAAAAAAAAATGGGCTGGGGGCATAGCCTAGTGGT
>VMDO01037233.1:0-14451 GCA_007922755.1 Pedetes capensis | reverse complement strand
TGTTTCCAACCTTTGCATTCCAGTCACCAGTGATTATCAGTATGTCTTGATTGCATGTTTGATGTATTTCAGATTGCAGAAGCTGATAGAAGTCTTCCCTTTCTTCCTTTGTGGCCTTAGTGGTAGGTGCATAAATTTGAATAATAGTCATATTAACTGGCCTTCCTTGTACGTGTATGGATATTATTCTATCACTGACAACATTGTATTTCATGACCGATCCTGAAATGTCTTTTTTGATGATGAATGCAACCCCATTTCTCTTTAGTTTATCATTCCCAGCATAGTAGACCATATGATTGTCTGACTCAAAATGGCCTATGCTGGTCCATTTTAGCTCACTGATGCCTAGAATGTCAATGTTTATACACCCCATTTCTCTTTTAACAATTTCTAATTTGCCTAGATTCATACTACATACATTCCATGTTCCAATTATTAATGGATGTTTACAGTTGTTTCTCCTCATTTTGACTCCTGCCACATCAGCAAGTTGAGCACCCTGGGGTTTTACTCCATTTCCGTCATCACGGTAGACTCTACTTTGAGGAGGCAACTCTTCCCCAGTAGTCTTTTGAGTGCCTTCCAACCTGGGGGCCTCATTTTCCGGCACTATATCTGACAGTGTTTCTTTGCTATCCATAGGGTTCTCAATGGCTAGTTGTTTCGGGAGTGTCTCGCCAGGTCCTACTCCCTAGTCTGTCTTAGTCTGGAAGCTCAGCTGAAAACCTGTTCACCATGGGTAACCTTGCTCATGTCCGAGGTTACAGTGGCAGAGCTCTCAGCCTCATCGCAACATGCAAGCCCCCACAGTGTGGCAAACTGACAGACATGTGGGGGAAGTATTGACTAGAGGATATCATTTCTAAGTATACTTGCATTACTAGTCAAGACTTCTTTACTTTGAAGACCAGTTGTTGTTGTTAGGTGCCGTCGAGTCTGTATCCGATTCATAGCGACCCTCATAGGGTTTTCAATGGCAGACTATTTCGGGATTGCCTTGGGAGTGGATTGCCAGGTCCTTCTCCCATTTTTGTGGTGCTGGGAATTGAACTCAGGACCTCAGAAACTGCAGTGCAGTGCTCTACCAACTGAGCTAAATCCCAGCCCCTGAAGACCAGTAGCATCTATTTATTGGCAATTCTAGGTTTTTCCTAATAAGGTACATCCCATTGCTTTATTCAGGTATTGATATAGCCCAGCCAGTTAGGGGGTAGGAGGGAAAGACTGGCACAAACTATAGACATATGTATATTGGAGTGAAAAGGTACTGTAAATCATTTATTTCTTTTTGGGTTAAAAAAAAACTCCTTTATAATCAATTTGTCATCCATGTGTATAAGTGGGATATGAAAAATGTGAATGGTTTAAATCTGGCATTTATATATATCTTCTCATTTTATGTTGTTATCGTACTTAGGTACCTGACTCATGGTGACCTTCATGGAGTTCTCAGTTGCTGATTATTTCAGGATTGTTTTAGGAGTGGATTGCCACATTCTTCTCCCATTTTTGCGGTGCTGGGGATTGAACCTGGTCCTCAGAGAGTGCAAAGCAGATGCTCTATCAACTAAGCTAAATCCCAGACCTCTCATTTCATATGTGTGTGGGTGCCCAACCCACAGCACCATGGGGAACTGGCGAGGAGCGGAGGACGGAGTCAAAGACAGTTTCGGGCTTCCGGATGCCTTTGGTACAGGTTTTATTGTACAGCTCCTGTTAAAGAAATAAAGCCCTCAAGGCTGCCCTTCGAGATAGTGGAAGCATCACAATAATTAAGTGTTACAGCTCCGCCTCCGACACTGGGTCCAAAGTCTCTTTGTCTTCAGTGGTGGGTCAGGGACCCTCCTGATGTCCCCCTCGAATGCTGGCTTCTTCTCCACTGCTGTTGTTTCCCAATGTTCTCTGTCTCTGTCCAGTGATGGAGTAGCTTCTGTGAGGACACGCAGACTTCTCTCTAGGTTTGGTGAGCTCAACCTCCGCAGTGATGGGGCGGCAGGTCTGTGCGGTGGTATGGCATGGCCCAGATGATGGGATGGCCTCTGCAATGGCAGGCAGTGTTCTCTCTTGATCTGGCGATGGAGTGGCAGAGCAGACCAGCAGCAAACAACCCCCCAGCAGGAAGCTAGTAGCCAGCAGCTCTCAGCATCACCATCAGCAGCCTCACATGCAGAGTGAACTTTGTTTATGTAGTCCTTGGGTAACTGTCTTAACTGCCTCAAGATGACAATCAGGTGGGGGCATGAGGGGCTAGGTGCAACCAATTTAGGAGTGACATTCAAATAAACAGTGAAACCAGCTGTCATTCCTTGGGTAATCAAGGGGAGATCCTTGATTACCAATCAGGGGGCAAGATGAGGGTTGGTTATAGACAATTAGATAACAGGGGGTCCAAGCTAGCTAAATGTGTCCCTATCCCAATCATGCTTCCTCTCTAGCCCCTGGGGCTATCCCATAATATTCCCTACACATATGTACAGTTTATTTGGGTAACACCACAGCCTACCAACAGAATAAGTAAAAGTAAAAACAAACATCAGGGAGACAAAAGTATTAACAAAAGAAACTGATGAAGATAGCTTCAGAGGGCAGGTGGCATCCCTCTTCAATATAGGCAAATGGTGTGCCAGAAAGCCCTGCTACCTTTCTACTTGAACTCTGGCAGCAGCTTATTGATCTCATTTTCCATGTCTTCAGTGTGTTGGATACACTGGTAGACCTCATAGATGAGCTCCCAGGGTGACCTCTTTCTAGTTGCCTGAATGTCCATGCTACACCACATACATTGGCTGGCAGGTCTCCTGTTCTCTGGAACCCATATGTTCCACCACTTGGTCATAGACTCTCTGTTAACAACTGAGGATCAGAGCAATAAGATCTTTGCAGTTCTGGAAACTTTCTGTATGGGGCTTACTTCTCTTACTGCCTCCAAGATCAGGCAAGATCAGGTGTATTCAAGTTGTATGACTGTGGAACTCATTCTCTCATTCCTGGCAAACATATGTAAAATGCCACTTTGTGTATAGAGTTCTTTGTCTTTCCTAAGAATTTTTTTTGTATGCTTCATCATGTAGTTTTAAGATCATAAGCATTTAGCTTGTCAGATGCTCGTCCTGGCAGCTTCATGTGAGTTCCCATTCTAAAACACTGGACACTTAATCCTTCTTTTCCTGCAGATGTTGTGTGTCTTCATGCTCTGGTTTTGGTTACTTAAGCACACCGCTGCCACCACAGCGGTAATGAAGGCATGGTAGCACCTGTACAATTCCTGAAGCTTTCTATTCCAGACTTCCTTCTACCTGCTGTGCAATCCCATGATCAAAACTGTGATCAGCCATTGGAAATCAGCAGTATAGAAGCAGTGATTCCCCATTATGATGTACATTAAAAATTTCTAATAAAAAGAAAAAAGAAAAAAAAAAAAGAAGCAGTGATTCCCCTATGTATTGCATGGGATGTGGAGTTTGGGAAGTGGCTTTGGTAAAGGGGAGATACTGCTTCCTTGGGCAATGCCAACTATAATTGGCAAGGGCAGGAGGTGCTCCCCTGCCTCCTGTGCACTGCTGGCCTGCTGGTGTAGGAAGATGCTGGAGAAGTTTTGTTGCTTTAAAATTTTCAGTTACACGCCCATAATCCTAGCACTCAGAAGACTGAGATATGAGGATCTTGAGTTGGAATTCCATCATCTTAGGCCACATAATGAGACCCTGTCTCAGCTCTGCCCCACAAAAGGGGAGAGCTGTTATAAAAAGATATTAGCGAGGCTTTGGATTTAGGTGGTCAAACATGACAGATAAGTAGCAACCACTCATCTTGAGCTTCTTGGAGGATAGAATCAAAATAAGTGGAGAGCAGCTGCTCTTCCAGCCATGGTGGAAGAAGGCACTGAAGTTTCAATTGCAAACAGGCAGAATCTTAAAACAACAAAAGAGAAAATTTGGAAAGTAGAACAAAAGGAGAGATAGAGCATTCCATCCTAGAATGTGCACTGGTGGCACCTCAGAGGGCAGGGGCTGAGGCAAAAGTAAAGAACAAGACTCAGAAAATAAAGTTAAATAGGTGTGATGGTTAATATTGATTGTCAACTCAATTAGATTAAGAAACACTTAGAGTAGTAAAGCATACCTCTGTGTGTGTCAGTGAGGGCATTCTCTGAAAAGATTAATTAAGGAGGGAAGAGCTGCCCTGAATGTGGGTGGCACCATCCAACAGGCTGGGCACCCCGCTGGAATAAAGAGAAAGAAGAAAGCTGGGATGGGAAAAAAGACAGCGGACAGATAACACACACCTCTGACCCGGAGCAAAAGGAAACTTTAACCAATAGTTTAGAACACACATTGACTAGGTAGACACAGTAATAATTTAGAGTAGAGACAGCGGAAAGAACCAGATGAGCAACGAGATCGCAAATCAAAGTCCAGAAGATATACACAAAAGGCAGCAGATCAGCGAAACTCAGAGAAGAATCCACGCACACATCCCTGGGTACCTGGATCCTACACAGAGTACAACCTTGGCATCATGCCAACATCCTGCCAATGGGACACAGACCGCAAGGTCCACAGAGAAGATCTGGTAAATTTCCCTATAGTGGTGGGCAGAGCGTCCATCTCTAAGTGGTGCCCATGGAGCAGGCAGCATCTCTAAGTCAGTGCAGGATCCTTATGCAGGAGTGCAGGCCTCAGATCCACTAGAGGTGATACATTATCATCCTATCCATCCCGACATGGTTGTGGGGATTGAACGCAGTAGGGGCTGGGGAATGTGCGCCTGCAGAGCGCTCCCAGAGCCGCAGCATAGCTCTCTCCCTCCTGTTGTAGTGGGCCAGTTGCAAGGGCATGCCTTTCACAGACACACAGGCACACAGGCACATGGACCCCAGATCCATCGGAGGTGATTCAGTATTGTCTCACTGCACCATGGAATTGGTTAGGGTCTGTGGAAGTGACTGAGTCCCATGCTGACAGAGCACAATCGCGGTCCTACAAGGAGTGCAGTGGTGCACTCTGTCCCAGGGCAGTTTCATGTGAGACTGTCACACAGCCAGACAGGCTGCAGATTCACCGGGGGTGGTCAGATATCTCCTGCCCACTACAGGGTGGGAGTGGCGAGACAACAATGGGATTTGGAACACGCAAGTGGATAGAGAGTCTGGCAAATTAAAGACCTAACTATCTCAGACATGTTCCCCCACCATAGGCTTTGGGGTGGTGAACTCTGATTTGGGGAATTAGTGCCTGAACTCCATGGGGAAGGCAAAATTCCTGGAAGGCCACCACAGGTTCCACTGCCTCTCTGACAATACAACAGGGATGGAATATTTTGCAGGGCAGTCTCTGAGGGCACCCATTGCCCTGCTTTAGCCCTGGGGATCACATGGCTACCCGCCATATCCACTCAGCAGAGGGAAGCTGCACAGAAGCCCCACTCCCTAAGTCAGCCTGCTCCTAAAAACAACAACAAAACAACTGACAGGAAAAAGCCCCTTTCCTGGAGCAAAATCAGTGGCCTGAAGGAAGAGAGACAGGCCCTTCTCAGAAGATTTAAGACTGCTGTGAATAGTGGGAAAAACACTGGCAGCCTGAGTTCTGCAGTGTTCACTTCTTCCTTATTGTATTCATAGTCCAGATACCTCTTGTAAGATTATACAGGTGTTTTTTTTTTTTTTTTGGTGTGTGTGTGTATGTGCATGTACTTTTTCTTTTTTCTTTCTCTATTTCTTATTCTATATATGTATTTTTGTGTTAGTTATTTTATCTTTAAATTTTAACTTTAATTTTAATTTTGACTTTAATTTCTGTTAGCCTCTGTTCTCTCTGTCCTCTTTCTCCCTCTTCTTTCTGCATATCCTCCCTTCCTCATTCCCCAGTAGAGAAACAGAATCTACTGCCTCTCTAGACCCCAGCGCCATTGGAGTAGTGAACTGGAGAATGGGAAACTGAGGAGTGGAGAGTCCAGGATGCAGATAAGAGTGCCACAAACTGATGGTCCACTGAACCTAGGAGATCTGATTAACAACTAAGCCCATTAAGAGTCGAGTAGGGCTGGTGAACTACAGTAAGAGCCCCACAGACTAGACAACTGAGGAATCACGTTGTACCCAGTAGACAAACCAGTGTCTGGGATCTCAGGGATCAGAGGGAATCTGAACAGGACAGAACTGAATTCAGAGTCTGCAACAGATCCTTGTCTAGGTTTCTGAAGCTATAAAATACAGAGCTGAGGAGTGAAATGAAAGTGCTAGAGATTCATCACCACACAAACTCAAAGGAATAATAGAGGGAGAAGTTCCGCATACTTGGGAGAGATGAAACCTATTTTCCGGACCATATTATGGGGAAACAAAGTCATAAACCTACAAGAAACACAAAGGGATAGGCTGGATGTGAAGATTCCACAAACCAAAGCCCCCCAATGAATTCCTCCAATGAATCTCAACTCCTAGAGATTTCTAAATTGGAATTCAGAGTTATGGTTATTAATATGCTAAGAGAAATCAAAACAAATACCACCAGCACCCTTGAAATCCTTGAAAAGAAGGTATCTCATCTGGAGTCTGTTCTATCCTCCCAGCTAGAAATGATTACGAAAAATCAAGTGAAAATCCTAGACATGCAAGTTAAATGAATTAAACTCTGCAAAAGAATCCTTTTCATCAAGTCTGGATGAAGCTGAGCTACGAATTTCAGACTCTGAGGACTCAATCCAAGAAATTAAATACATATAGTCAGAAATAGAAATAATGATGAAGGAATTTAAAAAAGATTTCCAGGAAACCTCAGACAGAATGAAAAAACAAAACTTAAGAGTTCGCTGCCCTGAAGGAGAGGAAAGGTCCATCAGAGAACTAGAAAATCTAGTCTATGATATCCTTAAGAAAAAATTTCCAGAGATAATACAGGATCTGGAACATACACAACTGAAACATTCAGGACCCCACCCAGAATAGACCAAAATAGGTCATTCCCAAGACATATAATAGCTCTAATGTTTTCATTAGAAACCAGAGAAGCTATCCCGAAAACAACAGGGCAGAAATCCCAGATGACATTTAAAGGGAAATCCATTAAAATTACTGCAGACTTCTCCACATCAACATTGAAAGCTAGAAAGGCTTGGACACAGGTAATTCACTGTTGGAATTCCTAGAGAGTACCACCTAGATAGGGGCCTATATAACCTGCTTGGAGGACCAACATCTATCTTCTAGGGCCAGCGACCCTTGACCTACATCCTGGTGCTTCACTCTTCCCCGTCCCATCAAATGACCAAAGATGGCCTCTGACAAGGCCAGCTGTGATACAGCCATCTCTATCTTGATTGGCCATCAGAACCCCCTTGATTGGTCAATAATGGAAGCCTACTGATTGGCCTGGCCTGTGAGTAACCCACCTATCTAAATTGTGCCCCAAATTCACCTTCTTTAAATAACTGCCCCTCCTGGCAGGTATGGCAGGTAAACTGACATATCTGTCAGAGAATGAACTCTGATTGGCTACCTCCTGGCATGCTCCCTTTTCTGAAAAGCCATATAAGGAGGCCACTGACCACCCCTAGGACTCCCCCCTCTTGTTTTCACCCTACTATTCTCCACATGCTACCCAGACCTCATCACCTTGAACCAGCACACCCTAATCCTATGGCAGACCTTCAAATTAGACCCCATGTCAAGCTCAGGGGCAATGAAGAGCCAAAGGCACCAAGCAAGACACAAAGAGCTCTCCAATTCCTCCCAAGCCTGGGAAGGAGGAGAGAAAGAAGGAGAGCTGCGAGAGGTAAGACCAGCAGACCTCCAGTGCCATCCAGATACCACCAGAGCTGATTAGCATAACATCTGAAAGCTGTAGCACCATTGAAGCAGCAGCATTCTGTGCTGCTAGCTTCTGAGCTGCCACTTTAAAAAGGCTGCTTGCTGGCTGCTCCTCTTTGGAGGAGTAACTCAATAAAAGTTCCTATCCTGTTTTGTTAAGAAGGCTCCCAAAGTCCTACCTTTGGCGTCACCAGCCAGGCTCTTACCCTAACTCCGAGGGTCCTGAGACATTACTGGTGCCAGGGCAAGGCCCCAAGGCCATAGCTGGGCTGGAGCTGAACCCCGAAATTTCACATCCTAAAAAAGAACAACTTTCAACCAAGAATACAATATCCAGCAAAATTGTCTTTGAAAATAGATGAGGAGTATAAGACATTCCATGATATTGACACATTCAAACTATTTGCAACCACCAACCCAGCTCTACAGAGGATTGTAAATCCATTACCACATCCAGGAGAGATAAGACAAACCTATATAGATAACCAAATACTTGGTTAGCTGAGATGAGTGCAATCCAAGAAAGGAACAATGCAACCATGATTCATAAACCAGTAACATGTAATGATTGGATGCATAACAATAGATACTACTCAATAATCACTATTAATGTAAATAGTCTTAACTCACCAATTAAGAGACAGAGACTGGCTAATTGGATAAAAACCCATAAACCTTCAGTATGTAGTATTCAAGAAACTCATCTAACTCACAATAGACTGCAATAGACTGAGAATTAAGGGCTGGAAAACAATATATCAACCAGGGGGGAAACAAAAAAAGTGGATGTTGCAATTCTAATATCAGATAGACTAAATTTCAATCCGAAACTCATTAGAAGAGACAAAGAAGGACACTACATATTAGTAAAAGGAACACTCCATCAGGAACCGATAATGTTTCTAAATATTTACACCCTAAATACTGGGGCACCTAGCTTTATAAGACAAACTTTATGGAACATAAAGAACTTTATTGGACCAGACACAATAATTATGGGAAATTTCAATATCCCACTTTCATCAAGAGACAGGTCATCAAAACAGAAACTCAACAGAGAACGATGAATCTAATCTACACCCTAAACCAATTGGATCTCACAGACATATACAGAATATTTCATTCCCATGATGAGGAATTCATATTCTTCTCAGTTTGACATGGAACGTTTTCTAACATAGAGCATATGCTAGTCCACAAGAATTCCCTCAACAAATACAAGAGAGTAGAAATTATCCCCTGCTCCTTATAAGATCACAACAGAATAAAATTGGAGCTCAAGAGCAAGAATAATTCCAGAAGATTTACAAAATCATAGAGAGTGAATAATACACTGCTGAAGGACCAATGGGTTGTTGATGAAATCAAAATGGATTTTAAAAAATTCCTGCAATCAAATGATGATGAAAACACATCTTACCAAAACATATGGGATATAGCAAAGGCAGTTTTAAGAGGGAAATTTATAGCATTAAGTGCCTTCATCAATAAAGTAGAGAAGAGCCAGATAAATTACCTAATGGCACACATTAAGACACAAGAAAATCAACAACAAATCAATCCCCAAAAGGAGCATCCAAAAGGAAATTACAAAAATAAAGGGAGAAATATCTCAATTAGAATCTAAAAAGATAATTAAAAATTAATAAGACTAAGAGCTGGTTCTTTGAAAAGATTAATAAAATATACACTCCTATGGCCAATCTCATTAAAAAGAAAAAGGAAAAAACTAATAAGTAAAGATTAGGAAGTAACATAGTTCTAGCCAGGGCAATCAAACAAGAGAAAGAAATCAAAGGGATACAGATTGGCAATGGGGAGGTCAAACTATCCTTATTTGCAGATGACATGATTCTATACCTAAAACACCCCAAAACCTTATCCAGAAAACTTTTGTTGTTGTTGTTGTTAGGTGCCGTCGAGTCGAGTCTGACTCATAGTGACCCTATATACAGCAGATCGAAACACTTGCCGATTCTGTGCCAGGCAAACCATCTTATTTATGTTTAAGCCCATTGTTGCAGACACTGTGTCAATCCATCTGGTGGAGGGTTTTCCTCTTTTGCGTTGACCTGCCACTCTTCCAAACATGATGTCCTTCTCCAAGGATTGTTCTCTCCTGACTACATGTTCAAAATATGTAAGACGCAGTGTGGCCATTTTTGCTTCCGAGGAGCACTCTGGTTGTACTTCTTCTAGGACAGATTTGTTGGTTCTTTTGGCAGTCCATGGTATATTCAATAGACATCTCCAGCACCACAATTCAAAAGCATCAATTCTTTTTCTGTCCCCCTTGTTCAATGTCCAGCTTTCACAACCATATGATGCCACTGAAAATACCATGGCATGAGTCAGACGCACCTTTGTCTTAAATGTGACATCTTTGCTTTTCAATACTCTAAAGAGATCTTTTGCCACAACTTTTCCTAGAGCAATGCGTCTTTTGATTTCTTGACTGCTGCTTCCAAGGGTGTTGATTATAGAGCCAAGCAAAGCAAAATCTTGGACAACCTCAATCTTTTCTCCATTTATTGTGAAGTTGCGTGCTGACCCAATGGTGAGGATTTTTGTTTTGTTGATGGTTAGTTGTAACCCATATTGAAGGCTATGATCTTTGATCTTCATCAGTAAATATTTTAAATCCTCTTCACTTTCAGTGAGCAGAGTGGTGTCATCTGCATAACGCAGGTTGTTAATGAGTCTTCCTTCAATCTTGATGCTGCGTTCTTCCTCATAAAGTCCAGCTTCTAGGATTATTTGCTCAAGAAAACTTTTAGATGTAATTAACTCCTTCAGCAAAGTGGCAGGACACAAAATCAATACACAAAAATCAATAGCTTTTCTTTACACCAATTGTAACCAGGAAGAGAAGGAAATTACAGAAACAATATCTTTCATGATAGCCCACCAGAAAAATAAGTACCTTGGAATCAATCTAACCAAAACCCTTCAGATGTCTACAAGGAAACTTTCAAAATATGAAAGAAAGAAATCACAGAGGATACTAAAAAATGGAAAGACCTTCCCTGCTCCTGGAGAGGGAGAATCAATATGGTAAAAATGGCTATCCTACCAAAAGCATTTTATAGATTTAATGCAATCCCCATTATAATTCAATTGACAGACTTTACCGAAATAGAAAAAATGATCTAAAAATTCAGATGGAATCACAGAAGACCATGTATAGCCAAAATACTCTTAAGCTGCAAAACTAGTGTGGGGGGAATCACAATCCCTGACTTTAAGCTATACTACAGGGTAGTGGTGGAAAAAAGAGCTTGGTACTGGCACAAAAATAGGCCTGCAGACATGTGGAACAGAAGATCTAGAAATACCTCAACACACATATAGCCACCTGACTTTCAACAAAGGAGCAAAGCAAGTAAATTGGAAAAAGGATAGCCTTTTCAATAAATGGTGCTGGGAAACATGGACAACTGCTTGCAGAAAAATGAAAACTGACCTGCATCTCTCAATATGTACAAGAGTTAACTCAAAATGGATAAAAGTCCTCAACATGAAACCATAGACTTTAAAACTAATAGAAGATAGGATAGGTAATATAGTCCAACATACAGGCATAGAAAAGTATTTCCTTAACAGGACTCCAATTGATCAATAAATTGCAAGAAGAGTAGATAAATGGGGCTACATGAAATTAAAAAGTTCCTGTGTACAGCAAAGGAAACAGTTAACAGAGTCAAGGAAATCCCCACTGAATGGGAAATAAGTTCCCCCTCCTATACATTGGACAGAGGACTAATTTCCAGAATTTATAAGGAACTTAAGAAAAAAATACCCAAGAAAACAAATAACCCAATACACAAATGGGCAAAGGAACTGAACACACAGTTCTCAAATGACAAGGCCCATAAAGCCATGAAACACATGAAAAAAAATTCTCAATATCCCTAGCCATTAGGGAAATGCAAATTAAAATAACTCTGAGATTCCACCTTACACCAGTAAGAATGGCCAAGATCAATAAAACAAATAACAACAAATACTGGTGAGGTTGCAGAGAAAAAGGAACACTCTTACACTCCTGCTGGAGTTATAAATTAGCCCAGCCACTTGGAAATCAATATGGAGGCATCTTAGAAAACTAAAAACAGATCTACTGTATGACCCAGCTATAACACTATTGGGAATTTACCCAAAGGGAGATGTGTCATCATACCACAGAGACACCTGCATATTCAATGTAGCACTTTTCACAATAGCCAGGATATGGAATCAACCAAAGTGTCCATCAACAGAAGAATGGATAAAAAATGTTACATATACACAATGAAATATTATTCAGCAATCAAAAAAATGAAATAATGGAATTTGCAGTAAATTGGGTGGAATTGGAGAAAGTTATTGTAAGTGCATGAACACAAGCGCAGAAAGAGAAAATACCACATGTTCTCACTCATATGTGGGAGCTGAATCAAAATTATAAGAAAGAAAAAATCCTATGCAGAGGTCAGAACATAATAATAATAATAATAAAACCTGCTAAATTCGACCTAGTGAAGAAGGAACAATTTGGGGAAAGCAAAAGAAGGAGGGAGGGATCTAGCAAAAGGATGAAATTCTGGGAGAGGAGAGGGGAAGAGGAGAAACAAGGAGGAGTGAGGAATGGGGGAGGGGGTGACCTCAGGGTGAACAGCACAAATTCAATAGTCCCAGAAATAATTATAATAACACCAATAATACCAAAGAATGGTAATAATACAGATGGGCTAGAAAATTCACGTAATAGTACTGACAATGTAAAAAGACATTTCATTACAGAGAAAGTTTCTATCTTAAACATAATTGGGACTCACGGATATATAGAAAAATATTACCATAAAAAGACAAGCAAATTGAAGAGAAGTCTTTGGTTGGGGGTGGGATGGTGTGAGGAAGTGCACAAGTGAGTAAGGGAGAACTTATCTGTGTAATGTACAACGAAATGCATATATGGAAATGTCACAATGAAATGTATATCAGAATGAATCACATTATATTGTACATTAAATATTTCCAATAAAAAGAAGACGAAGAAGAAAGCCCATGAGCACAACATTCTTTCATTTTGCTTCTTGGCTCCCATGATGTGAGCTGCTCTGATCCATCATGCTTTCAACTACAAGAGATTGAAACTATATACTCACATTTAGGAAAATGAAACGAGATCCCTATCTCTCATCCTGTACAAATTCAACTAAAAAAATCAATCAAAGATCTTAATGCAAGACCGAAAACTTTGAAACTTTTAGAGGAAAACATAGAGAAAACAATTCAAGAGTTACAGATAGGCAATTGCTTTCTGAATAGCCCAGGAAAGAATAGTAAGAATTAACAAATGGTATTGCTTCAAATTCCCCCACACATCTGTCAGTTTGTTACACTGTGGGGGCTTGTGTGTTGTGATGAGGCTGAAAGCTATGCTACCGGTACCTCAGATACCTGTAGGGTCACCCATGGTGGACAGGTTTCAGCTGAGCTTCCAGGCTAAGACAGACTAGGGAGTAGGCACTGGTGAACCACTCCTGAAAC
Organism: Pedetes capensis; assembly: GCA_007922755.1. NCBI lineage: Eukaryota > Metazoa > Chordata > Mammalia > Rodentia > Pedetidae > Pedetes > Pedetes capensis. The sequence continues at coordinate 1,109 of VMDO01037233.1, read as the reverse complement.
AACGAACCATTGAAAACCACATAGATAGAAAAGAAACACTGTCAGATATAGTGCCAGAAAATAAGCCACCCAGGTTGGAAGGCACTCAAAAGACTACTGGGGAAGAGTTGCCTCCTCAAAGTAGAGACTACTTTGATGACGGAAATGGAGTAAAACCCCAGGGACCTCCATCTGGTAATGTGGCACAACTCAAAATGAGGAGAAACAACTGTAAACATCCATTAATAATTGGAACATGGAATGTACGTAGTATGAATCTAGGCAAATTAGAAATCATTAAAGAGAAGTGGAGCACATAAACATTGACATTCTACGTATCAGTGAGCTAAAATGGACAGGCATGGATCATTTTGATTCAGATAATCATGTGGTCTACTATGCTGGGAATGACAAACTAACAAGACAGGGGCTTGCATTCATTAGCAAAAAAGACATCTCAAAATCTGTCCCTGAAATACGATGTTGTCAGTGATAGAATAATATCCATATGCTTACAAGGAAGGCCACTTAATATGAGTATTATTCAAATCTATGTACCCGTAACTAAGGCCACAAATGGAGAAGGGGAATATTTCTTCCAGCTTCTGTAATCTGAAATTGATCAAACATGCAATAAGGATGTACTGATAATTACTGGTGACTGGAATGCAAAGGTTGGAAACAAAGGAGAATGCTTAGTAGTTGGAAAATATGGTCTTGGTGATAGAAACGAAGCTGGAGATCACATGATAGAATTTTGTCTGACCAATGACCTTTTCATTGCAAATTCATTTTTTCACCAAAATAAACTTCAACTATACACATGGACTTCACCAAATGGAACATATAGGAACAAAATTGACTATGTATGTGGAAAGAGGTGATGGAAAAGCTCTATATAAAATGTCAGAACAAGACCAGATGCTGATTTTGGATCATACCATCAACTTCTCATATGCAAGTTCAAACTGAAGCTGAAGAAAATTAGAACAGTGTTTGAGTGCCAAGATATGACTTTGGGTATATCCCACCTGAGTTCAGAGACCACCTAAAGAATAGGTTTAATGCATTAGACACAAATGATAGGAGACCAGAGGAGTTGGGCATGACATAAAAGATATCAGTCAAGA
>VMDO01037232.1:0-14494 GCA_007922755.1 Pedetes capensis | reverse complement strand
AGAGAGAGAGAGAGAGAGAGAGAGAGAGGAGAGAGGCAGACAGAGAGGGAGATAGAGATAGATATGAATTCACTATAAGATGAACCAAAAGCACACAGTAAGTTTATAGGAATAAATTTAAATATATCAGCATCACAGTGAGTATGTTGTTGTTAGGTGCCCTCGGGTCTGTATCTGACTCATAGCGACCCTGTGTACAACAGGTGAAACTCTATTGTCAGTGCTCATCTGCCGTTCATAGGATTTTCAATGGAAGATTGATTTTTGGGAGTGGGTTGGCAGGTCCTTCTCCCACAGTGAATATAAATACATTAATATCCCCAAATAAAAGACAAAAACTTCCAGGCAGAAGCAGAGCTCAAATTTTAAAAGTTCAATACTATGCTGTACATAAAAATTTCAAAAGTAACCAATCTGCAAGAAGTGAGTATATTAAAAAGTTTTTCATCACTGTATCAAAATACCTGATACAGGTACTTATCAAGTAGTAGTTTATTCAGCACATAGCTTTGGAGGGTGAAAGTTCAAATGGCATAGCAACAACCACCTCTCAGGCACACCCCTTCATGGCAGGGGTCCCTATGGCAGGAACATACAAGCGATGACATCTGGAGGTAGGAGCAGAGAGAGCTGAATAGGGCCAGGCTTGTTCCTCTTACAACCTCCCTCTGAGAACTTAAAGATCCCATAAAACTACTTTCCCAGAGCACATCATCAATAATCTCAATACCTCCCACTTTTCCCCACCTCTTAAAGATCCCATAGCACCTCCCAATACCACCCCCCTGGAGACCAATCCTTGGAATTACATGAACCCCTGAGGTGACACAAGGCATATCCAAACAAAAGTAGCAGATAAATCCACCAACATTACAGAAATCATTTTAACACACCCCTCTCAATAACAGAACAAGCAGATCAAAAAATTGTTAAAAACTAAAGATAATTAAATCCTAAATCAATGAGTTATATTACAACACTGAGCTGAGCAACTGGAGAATACACACCATTTTCAAGAACAAAAACATTACCCATATTATGCCATAAAACTAGCCTCAAAAACTACAAAATCATGGTATTACCTATGGCAGATTCCCTGACCAATAGGCACTCAAGTTAAAAAAATGTAGGGGAAAAAGATAAATAGAAGAACTGCACATATTTGGAAATTTAAAAACCTAGTTTGTCACAGAATAAATGATTATGGAAATCAGATAAAACTTATAAAGATTTGTGAGGCAGCTGAAAGAATATTAAAGGGAATTATACTTTCACTGTTTTATTAGAAATGAAGAATTCAGCTGCTTGAGGAGGGAAAACATAAGGACAAAAACAATGAAAATGAAAAGGAATGCTAAAGATAAAAGTAAAAATTAATAAAAATAGGAAACGAACACTTGAGAGTAAAAAATGATAAACTTAGAACTGGTTTTTGGGAAGACTCAAACAGAAAATTATTGTCAATATTAATAAAAATAGATAATATGCAATTAACAATATTAGAAATGAAAGAAAATTCATGACAATAGATGCTCCAGAGATTAACAGTTAATTATAAATAACTTAATGCCAATAAACAAATGGTCATGAAATGCATATATTTTCCAGAAAAACACAATCTACTAAAACTGACTCAAGAAAGAAGAGAATGTAGGAATAATCCTACAACTGTTTTAAAGATCATATCAGTAACTTAAAAATGGTAAGAACAGAAAACATTGGACCCAGATAGCTTTACAGGCATGTTCTACCAAACAGATAGGAACAGATAATTCCAAATTTATACAAACTCCTCCAGAGAATTCTTTTTATTAGGCCAACCTAACCTTAATTCCAAACAAGACAGGCACAGCATATCAAGCCAATTCCACTCATCATCATAAATGAAAAAACTCCAAACAAAATATTGGCAACCCAAATTCAGAAACACAGAAAAGCCACAAAAAGCCATTATCAATTTGAGTTTGTCCAAAAAAGTAACACTGATTTAATACAGAAAATAAATTAATGCAATTTATATTAGAAAAAAATCCCACACAATTATCCTAGTGAACAAATGCAAAAAGTTTTCCATAAAATTCAATCTGCAAAAAATGAACCTATAAGAAAACTATCACAAACAAGATCTTTAATGACAAAACCTAACAAGTATTCCACCTAAAAATAGCTTTAGAAATCAAAATAGAAGATAACTTGATAATTTCAGCAAGGAAAACATTCTTAAAATAAGATAAAATAAACACAAAGAGAAGTGAAAGATAAAAACTTCTGACAACTGAAAACTCAAGAACTTTCTCATGAAAAATAAACTGAGAGAAGATTTTTTGCAACGCATTGCCAACAGAGGATTAATATCTGGAATAGGTAAGAGATTCCTAAAAATCACTGATGAGAAGTCAAAACTCAATAGAAAAAAATCCATAAAGAGGAAATTAATAGAAAATAAATAGACCCTAAACATCTTAAAAGCTGACCAATCTCAACTAGCTATTAGATAAATGTGAATGAAAACCACTTTGAGATATAATTTTGGACTGAGAATAATTGAATAGTCTGACAATATTGGAACATGGGCAGGGGGATATAAAAAGCCATAAAGATTTCCACTGCACTGTTCACGGAAATATGGGCTAGTAGAGCTACTTTTGAAAACATTTTGGGTTGACTCAGTGGAGGTGGCCATGCATAAGCACCAAGATGAAAACTCTTACCAAGTGTCCTGGGGAACATATATAAAGGTAGGGGGGCATTAGAAAGAGAAATGAAGAGAAATGCCTGTATGAAATGTCACAATGAAACCTATACTTCATACAATTTATGTATACTAATAAAAAAGGGATTGGCAAGATTGTTCATAAACATGCAAAACTGGACCAACCCAAATGTCTGCCAATAGTACAAGGAAGGAATAGATAAATTACAGCAGCTTTCTACAATGGATAGTACACATCAGTTAAAACTAATGAACTAGAATCTGATATATTCACATAAGTGACTCTCAAAAATAATAAAAAGCAAGTTACAAAAGGATGCAAACAACATAATCCATTTATGTCAAATTCAAATTCAGAAAAATTAATGAATTCATTGTGTAAGGATCTGTAAATTGGTGGCACAGTCATAAAGAAAAGCAAGAGGAGAAATTTAAAATTCTAAATATTGGTTACCTGAAGTTGGGGGAGTAAGAAGAAATCAAGTGGGTACCCATGGAGGGCTTGGAAGGTCTGGAGTTTTTTTAATTAATTGGGAAGTCTGTACTTGGAGTTCATTTTTTATTATTCTTTTAACTGCACACACATTTTATGATTTTTTGTATTTATGACATATTTTATAATTTAAAGTGCACTTGAAAGAGTGGTTTTTCAATTTAAAAAAGACTCTATAAAGCAGTATTTTAAAAATGTGTGTGTATCAGTGTGTGTGTTTTAAATGTCTAGATCAACTAGCGGCCCTGTGTTCTTTGAAGAAATGGTAAGATTCCCAGTGAAATTAAGAACAAGATAGTGATAGCATCACTCATATTTAACATTTTTTACAATGTAGGCAATTAAACTGGATAATAATAAAAGTATTAAAAACAGAAACATAGTCATTTTGTACATGTTTTTATTAATTTGGAAAATCTAAGAGAATCACTTTTTTTTTCTTTTGAGACATGCTCTCTCCATGCAACTCAAGCTAGTCTGGAACTCCCTGTATAGCCCAGGCTGTCCTTGAACTTGTGATTCTCCTGCCTTTGCCTCCTCAGTACTGGGATTATTGGCATATGCCAATGCATTCTGTCCACAAATTTAAATTTAAAAAATAATAAAATAAGACATCTTGATATTAAAAAGACAAGAACTGAACTGAATAAGTTATTCTTGATCAAAATAAGTACACAAAAATAAAAATGTATGTGATATTCTAGTAAAAACATACTAGGAAAATATCAGATTCAAAAAATAAAAACAATACCTAGAAATAAACAACATGACACATTCAAGATGTATGTAAATGAAACTATAAACTTACAATATGGTACAAATTGAAGACAAGTAAATTAAATGAGGTACCCAAAATACCCTTGGATAGAAAGATACAACATCATAAATATTTTCTTCGAAACTAGTGTTAAAAATAAAGACTATCCCATTATTTGGGGACTTAACAAAATTGTCCTAAAATTAGTCTAAAATATAATCAGTAACAATTGCAAGGAAAAAAAATCTTTCAAAGAAGAGTAATCCAACAGTAGGGATTTATCAAAACTCCTGAATATTAAAATATGTCATGAAGCTTCAGGGACTAACAAGGTATGTCATTTATTCAGGTTACAAGGATCTGTACCAGAGCATCTACTGGAACACCTTTGAAGTAATAAAATAAACAAATAAATGTTAATGTCAACTGACATGAGCCCACTTAAGATGTGATAGTAATACACTTGAAATACTATGTAAACTTTAAAAATAAAACCAACTGACATCTAGATATTCAAAATAAAACAACAGAACACAAAAAGACAATGAAAAAATCTCAGAAATAGCAGAAGCCATAATTCTGAGCCAACATATGGCATTTTAACTGATAGCAAATTCTCAAAAATAACAGTATAGATCTGAAGAAAATGAAGTAATATGCTAAAATGTTGTCGTTGATGTAGGTGCCATTCAGTCGTGTCGGACGCATAGGGACCCTTATAGGGATTTCAATGGCTGATTGTTTCGGGATTGACTCAGGAGTGGATTGCCACATCCTTCTCCCATTTCTGTGGTACTGGGAATTGAACTCAGGACCCCAGAGACTGCAGAGTGGTGCTCTACCAACTGATCTAAATCCCAGCCCTAATATGCTAAAATAGTGAGCAAAAATTATAGAAAGCCTAGAATTTTCTCCTCAGCTAAATTACCATTCATGAATGAGAGCAAATAGTAAAATAAAAATAGTTTCACATCAAGTCTGCAAGAACCTACCACTTTAAAGACCTTTGCTGGAAGAACTATCAAAAAGAATGTATCACAGAAAGGATCTGAACCTTATTGGAGAAGGCAAGACAAAAGCAGCAAGGGTAAGTGAATTGGGAATATCTAAAGCAAGAACTGGGTGTATAAATAATTATTATCATTATTAACTTTGTAGGCTAAAAAGAGTGAGACAAAACATGAGATTACAATACCATATAATTAAAGCAGTTAGATGAGAGAAAGGCAATACATAAAGATTTAAGTTAAGCAATATTTAAAAATATATTGTCTCTTTAACACAAACAAACGAAATACATAACTTGCAAACCAATAGAGGGATAAAAGAAAAAATGTACAGAAAAGAAACTAAATTCAACAGAGGGAAAGAAAGGATTTAAAAAGTAGACAAAATAAGGTAAACAACAACATGTAACTTTTACTTCTATTTAGGATACAGGGTATGATGGACATTTTTCTTGTGGTGAAAATAAGAAAACACTTAAAAAAACTCTAAATCATACTATTCTAAGGAGATAGTAAAGACCATTTAGAAGTCTTGAATAACTGAATTACAGAAAGAAAAGAGGTTCATAAGTAAGCAGAGAGCCATAGTTTCTGCTTGGGTAGAGGTGGACAGAGGGGTGAGCCTTAGCCATAGACAGAGATCATCTGTGCAGATCAGAATAAATGAGCCAAATCTTAGGTTAAATATGTACTGCTAGGACTGAATCCAAATGCAAAAGCCAATCACTTATCTAAATAATTCCCATCTTTTTTCTACACTTCCAAATTTTTCCAGGAAGGCAATTTTCAGGAAAGATAAGAAAATACGACTGAAGAACTCTGTTAGAGTTGAATTCAAAGACACCCAACCCCTTCCAGCTCAGAAACTGACAAAATCAAAAAGGGAGTGGTGGATATAATGAGAATGAGCCTTTATTTTGGTGGGTTTTCTCCCCCAAGCCCAAATCCAACCATGCAAAAAGCATCAAACCAGTCCCAAATGAGGGGCATTCTACAAAATACTTAACTAGTTTTCCTAAAAATTGTCAAGATTCTAAAAACAAGGAAATTCTGAGAAGCTGCCACAGATCAAAGGAGACTATGGACACATGATGACTAAATATAATGTGGCATCTTGGATAGGATCTTAGAACTGAAAAGGGACATAAATTGGTGACATGTAAATAAAGCCTAGAGTTTAGATAATGGTAATGTACCAATGCTGGTTTCTTAGTCATCACAAATGTACCACAGTAATGTAAGATGTTAATAAATGGAAAGCTATGTAAAGGGGATACAGGAGATCTCTCAACTAGCCTTTCCATTTTCTGTAAATCTAAAACCATTCCAAAATAAAGATTTAAAAAAAAATAAAAGAAAAATCTATTTACAAAATGCAAACCATTTATGAATTCAGTAAAATATGAGCAAAAGGTGGTATACTGAAAACTAGAAAATATAACAAGAATTTTTAAATGACCTAAATATAGTGTTTGTAAGCTGAAAGTCTCAAAACTGTTAAGATATCATTTCTCCACAAATTGATCATCCAGTGTAATCAAGACACCTGTAGGGTTGCTTGTTTTTTGGAAAAATTGATAGGTCAATTTTAAATTTAAAATAATACTCAAAATAACTGATAAGGCAGAGCAAAGTTGAAGGATTATACTGCTTGATTCCAAGATATCCTATGAAGTAAAAATATTATGATATGATAATGGATTAAGAATAGACATGGAGCGCCAGGCACGGTGGCGCACGCCTGTAATCCCAGCAGCTCGGGAGGCAGAGGTGGGAGGATAGCAAGTTTGAGACCAGAGGCAGTCTATGTAACTTAGCGAGACCCTGTCTCAAAAAGTAAAAAAAAAAAAAAAAAAAAAAAAAAAAAAAAAAAAAAAAAAAAAAAAAAAAGGGCTGCGGGCACAGCTCAGTGGTCCAGCACTTGCAGAGCATGCAGGCACAAGGCCCTAGGTTCAACCCCCAGTACCGCAAAAAAAAAAAAAAAAAGAAAAAGAAAAAAAAGTAGACATGGAAAGAGAACATATGTAGACACATACACATACATGTGGTTGATTTACAACAAAGGAGACAAAATGAATGGATGACTAAAAATGGCCTTTTCAACAAATGGTGCTAGAATAACTGGATATTCTTACTGCAAAACATGAGCACCAACTACTACATTAAGCCATAAACAAAAATACAAAGTGGCTGACAGACCTAAATATAAGAACTAACATTATAAATTTTAATTTAGGACACACTTTTTGCAAGTTTGGAGTAGGTAAATACTTCTTAATAGGAGAAAAAAGTACAAATTATGGGAGAACTGACAAAATAGAATGTTAAAAATTTCAACTATCTGTTCTTCAAAAGTTACCAGTAAACAAATCAGAAATCATGTCACAAATTATGGGAAATGCTCATCATATACATTCAGCAAAAGGTGAGGAAAACTGACATACTGAAAACTAGAACGTAGTTTGCTGGAATGTTAAAGACCTAAATAGAGAGAGATACTGTGTTCTATGAGTTTAAAGTCTCAGTACCGTTAAGATGTTATGTCTCCCTAAATTGATCAGTGACATAATGTAATCCCAACTAAAATTCCAATAGGCTTTTTTGTAGAAATTCCTGTGTGTGTCTCAAAGTTCCTAAACCCAGAACATGTAAAGAAGAGATAAAATCTAATAATACTAATAATCAAATAAAAACAGGTCAAAATGTAAACATATAATTTGCAAAAGTAGATATACAAAATGTCAAGTAGAACATGAATCAATATCTTTTGGCATTAAAGAAATTCAAGTTAAACCATGGATACCATCGTTCATTCCAGAACAGCTAAAATTTTTAACACTTGGTAATTCCCACTCTTGACAACTATGTGGACCAAATGGCACATTCATGGCAATATAAAATGATTCAACAACTTTGGAAAATGGTTTAGTACTTTCTTATTAAGGTAAGCATCCACTTATCACATGAACCATAAATTCTATTCCTAGATAGTTAACTAATTGAAATGGAAATCTATGCCCACAAAAAATCTCATATGCAACTTTTCATAAAGGTTTCATTCGTAAGAATAAAAATCTAAAAGCAACTCTACCATTCATCAACCACAGAAAAGATAAACTATGATATATTCATACAATGAAGTACTACCCATTAAGAAAAAGGCTATAACTCTGATTCATGCAACACTGTAGATACATTTCAGAAGTCCTTGTTTTTTTCCCCAAAGAAACAAACATAGAAGAACACATATTGTAGGATTCTATTTATACAAAACTCAAGAAGAGATAAAACTAATCTTTGTGATAGAAATTCAGAAAGTACTTTCCTCAAGGTGGAGGAAAGACTGACTACATAGGAGCATGAGGAAACCTAAGGTGATATTAATGTTATATACCTTAATGGAGATGTAGATTCTAAGGGTGAATATACTTGTTATAACTCACCAAGCTTAAAATTCATGTGGTTCATTCTATATAAGTTATACTTCAATAAAAATGAATGCATAAACAAATCAACAGAAAATAATTCAACTACAAGACTAATTGAAGTAGATATAAATGGATTAAATTTACCCATGAAAAGACAGAGACACGGTCTGGATTTTTAAAAATGCAAAATTTAGCAATATGCTATTTACAAGACAAACACTGAATATATAAAAATAAAATTTTAAAGTAAAATGATATAAAATGAAATGCCAGGTATATTTCTATTATTATCTGACAGAATTCACTGTATATCAAAATATACTACAAGAGCTGCAAAGATCACACTATGAGAATAAAAAGAATAACTGGCTGGTAAACTTTACCAAATCTTGACATACATGCACTTAAAAAAAATAAAAAAAGGATGAGTTGGTCATAATGGCATAGACCTGTAATCCCAGTACATGGGAGGAAGGAGGATTATGAGCTCAAGGCCACTCTGGGCTGCATGGTGAGACTCTGCCTCAAAACAGGAAAAAACAAAGAACCAAAAAATCCCTAAGAGGAATATAACCCAAACATGCATTTGAGTTTTACAACATACCAGTCATAAGGCTCCATAAACCTTGTAAATTGATAAAAGTGATATAACAGGTGCATAATGGAAAAAGCCAATGCTGTATTATTCTATACCCAACCATCATTTACCAACAAAACGAGAAAAAAAAATGGGTATAAAAAGAAATGAACTGTAAGAAATTGATAATTCTTAATGAATGACTGTGTGAATTTTACCATATCTTTTTCAATGACTAAAAGATTAAGCAGGTAAAAACTCAGTACATAGAAAGCATGAGCATATATATACATATATATATATATCTTTAAATAGTGATATAAATAGTATGTATATATTTGCACATATGTAAAATCTACTCCATTTTAAAGCACATATATACTATCAATATAGATACAATGCCTGCAGCTGTAGCCCTGTGGCATCCGACCCCGTCAGATCTCGGAACCTAAGCAGGGTCAGGCCTGGTTAGTACCTGGATGGGAGACCGCCTGGGAACACCAGAACCTGTAGGCTTGGGAGAAGGACCTGGCAACCCCCTCCCAAAAATCAATCTGCCATTGAAAACCCTATGAACAGCAGAGAAGCACTGACAATCGTGTTTCCCCTGTTGTACAGAGGGTCGCTATGAGTTGGATACCAACTCGACGGCACCTAACAACAACAACAACATAGATACAATGGCATAACAAAGCAAATATCCACAAATACCAAAATATCATATATTCTTGAACTAATCTACACCCTTTCAACAGTTTTAGAGGGCTAGAAAATCAGACGTGAATTCAATCTGCACAAAATTCTAATCTGCGTCTGATTTTGCAGAGCTCTAAAACTTTTGAAAATGTGAAGGTGAGATTCAACAATATACAGTACTGACAATCATAGAATATTATCCTCTAACTTGATTATCTGCCTGCAGCTATACCACTGTGGCATATGATCCCGTCAGATCTCAGAAGCTAAGCAGGGTCGGGCCTGGTTACTACTTGGATGGGAGACCACCTGGGAACACCAGGTGCTGTAGGCTTGGGACAAGGGCCCAGCAACCCAGTGCCAAAAAAACAGCCAAGCATTGAAAACCCCATGAATAGCAGAGAAGTAGTAACAATACTGTTTTGCCAGTTGTCTGTAGTAGGGTCGCTATGAGTCGGACACTGACTTGATGGCACCTAACAGCAACAACAACTTGATTATAATTAACTCACCAATAAGAAAAATACAAATACATTTACATGCTTTGAAAAGTAAAAACTTTCAAATAATTTATGGGTTACCCAAAAGAATACCATAAACTAGAAAATAAAAAATATTTTAAAAATTTACACACACACACACACACACACACCTCCATCTATCCATATGGGATACTTAGGATTCATAATGAATGAGGATTAAGATTAAAAATTAAGGAGCTGTTTATCTAATTTAGCACTGGAAAAAGAAGTATGAAGTAAAGCACAGATGTGCAGAAGGAAGACAAAAAAGCGAAGAACAGAACTTAATGTAGCCAAAGAAAATGATCATCAGAAATTACCTAAAAGATGTAATCCTGACTGTATTAAGAAAAAAAAGAATAAACATTAAAAATTCAAAATTAGAACACAAAGATACAAGAGAGATTTTAAATTTATAATAACTTACATATAATTTTGTCAATGCATTTGAAAATATTGGTTAAATGATCAATTTCCTTGAGGTTTTGGGTTTTTTGTTGTTGTTGTCTTTTTGTCGTTTATTTGGTTCATTTTTATGGTACCTGGGAATTGAACCCAAGACCTCACATAGACTCTGCAAAGTCTCTAACACTGGCTTGCAATTTACTAAATTACTACCCAAGTTGCCTCTAGCGATTCTCCTACCTCAGTCTCTGGAGTTGTTGGGATTATAGGCATGTGCCACCACGCCCAGAAAATGATCAATTTTCTGGGAAAAGTTATCATCATAAAATAGATTACAAAAGAAAATAAAAACATGAACAGAAAAAAACCTGTTAAACAAAACAAATCATAGCTAAAAATATACATATGAAGAAGCCACAAAAATCCACTAGGCTCAAAAACTATCTACCCCAAATCTCAAGAAACTGAGTTCAACCTCCATCTCATGCAAACTTTCCCAGAGAATATAAAAAGAGTATTATTTAGCTCCCTACTAAATTTATATGGCTAATATTTAATCAAAATAAAACATGGACACTATAAAAATAAGATTACAGATCATCCTTATTTATGAACATAGATTTTAAAAATAAATCCTAAGTAAACTATTAGCAAACCAAATCCAACAAAATTATACCATAGTTGTATTGGCTTACCTCAGAAAAGCAAAATTTGACTAACATTGGGAAATTTGTCAACATAATCTTCCCATTTACAGATGAAACTACAGAAATTACATGATAATTTTAATAATTTCAGAAAGAAAGGTTTGACAAAATTCAGTACACATTCTGATTAAGCATGTTTGTTTCATAAGGCTGTGGAGGAGATTCATTACCTAAAACCATAATCTGTAAGGAAAATATCCTAACATAATACATACTAAAGAAGTATTTAAAGTAATCCATTTGGAGATAAGAATTCTTTTGTCTAATATTTCTACTTAATATAATTTTGTTCAATGTAATAAAGTATAATGTTTAGAAATAAACTATCTTATTTATTCATATAGATAATCCAGAATGAATCCAGATAAAACATTAGTATTTACACAATACAGGAAAATATACCAAGTTCAATAATGTGCATTTGTCCTCAAAATAAAATTTTTAAAAGATAGTTTACATTTAAATACAAATTTAACATATTCCTGTCATTATTGTTATTATTATTTGTAGTACTGGAGGGTGAACCCAGGGCTTTGTGTATGTTAAGCAAGGGCTCTACCATTGAGCTGCACCCCCAACATCTTTTTTATTTTTATTTTTTATCTTGAGACATGGTCTAGCCAAGTTTTGCAGGCTGCCTCTGGTCTCAAACTCTCCTGATTCAGCTTCTCAAGTCTCTGAGATTACAGGTGTGTACCATGGCACCTGGCTAATTTTAACAAATTATATGCAAGATCTTTGTAGGCAGAAAATTATTGAAGGATATAAAACAAAGGTCTACAATAAGTATAAGTGCTGATATATTTGTAGAAAGGAACATTCAACATCACAAATACTCCACAACTAATCAAAATCCCAACAATGACAAAACTTGAGAAAATCATCCTGAAGCTTGTATGGCAGAAAAAAAGCCAAGACAATTTTGAAAAAGAGTATAATAAGAGCATTCATATTCCTAAGACATCAAGATTTACAAGAAAGGTGTAGTTATTGAAACAGGCAAAAAATGTGGGGAGAGGTGCTCTTTTGAGAAGCCTACATCCATGTCTTATACTTTGATTCTTTCGTACATCTCTATCCCTCCATATGAGCCCGCACTTCGCTCTCAAGTGTCTACAGTCTCCTACCTTTACTCAAACTTGAAACTCCTTTAGTCTAAAAAAAAAAAAGCCATAGTTACTAGAATACAATAGAAACAAAATACAGAATATAAGAGAATAAATAATATACATTATGTTTTACATATACATAAACTTGGAAAGATTTCTGAAGCAGAATTTCAAATACTGTGGAAAAGATGAGCTATTTGTTAACTGATGTTGGAATAGTTGACTATCCAGAGAACAAAAAAGACTTTATTCTATTAGAATAGAAAGGGATTTTGTACATATAATACAAAAAGTATAAAACACAAAGGAAAACATAAAGTACATTAAAATATGTAACTTTAGGATCAAGATTTCATGAATAAAAGTAAAAGAAATCCACAATCTAGCAGGAAATATTTGCAATTTGTAGGACACTAAAGATTGAATATCTTAAGAGTGGCAACATATGGGTATAAGAGACCCAAGAGATGTATTCACATTCACTTCGTACATGCTTATTCTGCACAAGCACTCATTCAATCACAAACAAATACTTTCACAAGGGTTTAAACTAAAACATAAAGCCACTTGCAACAAAAAAATATTTACACATCCTTAAAAAGGACATAGGTCTTAGTGGCCCAAAATCACTGGTTATGGCACGCCACCACATCACAGAGCTAAATCTAATCACCTTTAACCTAAAAACTAAACATCCCTCACAATTATACAAACTCTCTAATCTTTTAGGATTTTACCCCATTATTATTCACTGATTCCAATCACCTGGAAACTTTTATGTTAGCCAAAATGTAACTCTTATTGACTTAATTTAGTTAGAAAAACCATCTCAAAAGCAATCTCCCACAACCACATATACACCTCAACAATCTCTTCAAATCAAATAGGCTCAAACATTGCTTCCTATACATTCTAATATTTCTTATTACCTTATTACCTCAAATAATCTCACTTACTACCTTATTACCTCAACTAATCTCAATGACAATAAAACTATTAGCAAATAGAGCCCAAATTGCCAAAACCATTAACCAATACCCATATGTATAAGAGCCACCCTTACAGACTCTTCAGAAAGAAGCCCAATATCCTCACCATCAAGAATAACCCAATCATTCATATTGTAATTAACAATAAGAATAACCCAATTACCTATATTAGTATAATTAATATCACTATAGCAAGTTGTCCATATAAAAATAACTCCATCAAAAATCCTAAAATCAACATTCCCCATATAACAATATTTGTACCCCATATTTCAGGGTACTCCTCAGTAGCTATTGCTATAGTATAACCAAACATCACCAACATATCTCCTAAATAAATTGAAAATACTATTAACCCCCAGAAAGATGCTCCAAAACCTAATACCATATCCACCTCCAATAACACCACTAATAAATAAACCTGGTCCTCCTCATATTAATAAAGGTTTTGAAGAAAATCATACAAAATTTAAACAAAAATAATAATAAATGATAATAAACAGTGTATGTCACGGTCATGGTTCTTATAGGGAATTTAGCCATGACTAATAACATAGGGAAAAAATCATTGCTGTTTAACTATAGCAGTTTAATGACCAATATATGAAAACCTCGTCCACTAAAAATTATTAATAGCTCATTAACTCACCTACCTACTCCAAGAAATATCTCCTCATGATGAAATTTCAGCTCACTCCTAGGCCTATGCCTAATTACACAAACTATTACAGGACTATTCTTAGTCATACACTCTACCCAATAAAACAAATGTACTTTCCTTCATCTTTGCACATATGTAGTCAATTTGATTTCTGTATGTTCCGTCTGGTGAAGTCCATGTGTATAGTCTCCGTTTATGATGCTGAAAAAATGTATTCGCAATGAAAAGGTCATTGGTCTGACAAAATTCTATCATGCGATCTCCAGCTTCATTTCTGTCACCAAGACCATATTTTCCAACTACTGGGCCTTCTTGTTTCCAACCTTTGCATTCCAGTCACCAGTGATTATCAGTATGTCTTGATTGCATGTTTGATCTATTTCAGATTGCAGAAGCTGATAGAAGTCTTCCCTTTCTTCATTTGTGGCCTT